>JAKTYO010000021.1:0-52910 GCA_030578735.1 Metschnikowia noctiluminum | reverse complement strand
AACGTTACATCCAAATAAAAAAGTAAAAATAAAAATAAAAACAAATGAAAGCTAGATCACATCCTGCTCCAGGAAAAGTTCCTTCTTGCTCTCAAGCCCCGTCTCAATAATTGAATCAGTGAGATCTTTATGACTAGTTTATAGGTAAGTTCTCTTTGCTGGAGCGGTAAAGAATAAAAATATAAATCAAAAATTTAAAGCCAGGAATAATTCTATATGTAGTACGACTTATCAAACGACGGCTCTTCAAAATCGGCCGCAAAGAAAAAAGATTTAGATTGTAACAACACGAGATCGATAAATATAAGTGGAGTAGTCTCAAATCAGGGCCACTCTATTTAATTGTGCAGGGCACTTGACACGCCATAAATTTGAAATTAAAGTTAGGGCCAAAATTCTAAAGTAAGAGGAACGAAACTACTTTTCATTCTTCCTTGAGTTAAACTACTTTTTTTTTTCATCGGTAATCAAATATATTTCACCAATTCATGAACTCACCTGAATTGGTTAAATTGGATCGGCCCTCGTGACTCTATGCGCGACCTTCAGCGTACGCACCTTGCCGTGCTCACGCGTTATCTCAGAACCTAAAGCCCCAGTCATTGAGTTTACCCCATATTTCTTACACTAGAAGGCGTGAAAAACACCCCAAATCCATTGAGACTCATCTGATTTCCCTTAAAACTCTCCTTGCACCACCTCTTCAAATATTTTTCTCATGGCCGAACCCCCGCAGGTACTACGGATCAAACGCAAAAGAGGCCAAGATCCCCTCCAGGCGTTGATTCTAGAAGACTCTCAGAGACCCAAAAGGTCAAAACAAAACTCGCCGGCGTCGTCGAAAATCCTCACGCCGAACTCCGAGGCTAGAAGCTGGTACTTCCAGCTCTCTGGAACGGACGACACGGCCTCTGTGCCCGACCCAGAGGTGCTTGCGCTGGTTCTTTCTGAGGCGGTGTCCTCTCGTGAAAAAAGACAGTTTGTAATACCCAAGAACCAGACCGAGGAAGACATAGTGATCCCAAATGAGCTTGCGGAGATGCTAGACAGCTTCCTCAATGTAGAAGAGACAAAAACCCCAAAACGGAAGCGCCGAGGCGTGCGGAATCTGGCCCCAGACCCTGTTTGTGCTGGAAACAGTGGTGATGTGAATGCGGAGGCTCGAAATAACGAAGGTCAAACTCTGAACGGCCAACTATTTGAAAATCTGGAGCTTGAGTCAGTTTTGGACCACAAAAGTCCTGATTTGAATGGTTCAAACGCCAGTGATCAAGTGGATGATTACGTTTTTGACGTCTACAGGCTTTCTTCCACGGTGCCGCTCACCAACAACAATTATCCACTGTCGCAGATCGGATACATCCGGTTTTTCGATGACGATGAGTATGAGTTGATGCAGTCGGACGACGAAAACAAGTCGCGGACCCAGCTTTACTCCGACGACGAGGACTCGAATGCAGAGTCTTTCTACCAAAACGATTACCCGGAAGACGAGGACGCCGGCACGTACAGCGACACGTACGAGCCTATTTCAGAAGACGGAGATGACGAATTCGATGAGAACATTGGACCCATAATCATAGACAATGCTGAAAATGCCGAAGGACACGCTTACCTACAAGGTCACGTGCAGGCAAACCAGATCGAGGACCGCCAGTTCGATGATCTTTACGACGAGTTCTTCGATGAAGATGGGGAAAATAGAGTCGACTTTCTCCAGCAAGACGACGACTATGCCGAGGAGCCGTTTGAGAGACAGCATTTTTTCGAGGGTGAAGAGGACGACGCAATGGCCATTCACAGGGATAGAATCTTCGGGAAGCTACAGCGCATGATTGACGAGCATAAATAAAAACCGAGTGGATCCTTTTGTTTTTTTGTTCTCATTGGCTTTGGGTGATGCAATATCGGCATATCTCATTTAACTTTTGGAGTTCTGATTGAATTCTATTTTTTGTCTTTCGATGTTGCTTCTTGATGATGTCTGTATGTCTGTTAATGATGTCTGTTGATGATGTCTGTTGATGATGTCTGTTGATGTTGCCTCTTGATGTTGTCTCTAGATGTTGTCTGAGTCCTGAGCTCAACTTTAGAAACCATTTACATCCCCATCTGCCTGTTGGCATTGCATCTGATTGCCGTCTTTCTATCATCTTTCTATGCATCGTCATCAGATCCCGAATCCTGCGTAGATCATCCAAGCTTCCGCTATGATGTCCATTATTCTTATAACTTCTAGCTCGTGTTAGTTTTCATCTCTGCCTCTTCATGTTTTTCATTGGTATGTTCTCTCTCTGCCCATCTCATGAGAAAAAGTATTTGCTCTGCAACACGGACTTGATGTCTAGTGTTCCCACTTTAGGGGCCTCAAGAATTTCCACTGGAACCAAAAGAGGCACGTGCGTCTTTGTGTTGATCCGCTCGTGTCGAGTATCAGGCACCGTTGTTTTATTATATACAACCGGGGGAGAAGAACCTGACTGTTTCCATAACAAGGTTGGCTTATGCCTTCCGATCAATTCGTTCACGGCTCTATGATTTTTAAGCTCAATTGCAAGACAAGCATTAAACCATTTGAGACTAGCACGTGTCTTTTTCTCAACCGGATATTTTTTACGGAGCTCTGTCAAGTCCGCTATGAAACAGGCCTCGGATTTCTTATTGGCCCATACGAGTTGGAAACTTTTGCGGTTGACATGCTTCAAGTCACAACGCAAATTCCCAATTATATCTGAGCCATGCAAACGGGCGAATTCCTCTCTTAAAACTCGCGAAAGCACTCCGACTTCGCTGGGATGTGTCCAAAAACTGTCGTGGACTGCAGCGAACGTGATGTTTTCGCTCTTGGCACTCAAGCAAGTCATGAGAAGGTGGATTGCATCAATCGAATGGATGAAGTTTGGAGCAATTCCGTTCTTCAGCTTTGAAAGGTCAACAGGTGCAAGCCGCGTGTCGTCATTCAAACACAACTTTTGTAAAGGCGTGTTTATTTCCCGCGTGGCTCTCTTTCGGTACATTTGGATGACCGGAAACCCAGAAAGCGACGTCCACATCATGGGCCTGTAAAATTTACCTGCAAAAAAGTCGATGGGTTCCTCTTTCGGGTAGTTTCTAGCTTCGAATCCCTGAATGCTGCGAGCACAATTCGCCACGAGCCAGTTTTGTATGAGTTTTGCACCCGAAAACAATTTCGAAATCGAACCAAGAACTTGCTGTGCGATGTAGCTAGCAAGGGCCATTCTGTCCTCATGACAAATCGCTGCACGCAGGTCAGCTTCTGCAATATTCTGGATCTGCCCCTGGACTTGCTTGGTCGCTCCATATGGCGTCACACCATAGACAGTGGTCATCACGGTTTGCTTGATGAGCTTCCTAGACAAAACTTGTAGAGCCGACTCGGCCAATTTTCTCGACCTAGGAGACTTTTCCGCCGACCTGGCATCATCAGTGACTCGCGCACGGACCAAGTCTAGAACTGTGGTATAGACATCTTGTATTTGGTCAGCAGGCAAAACATTCACGGCTTTTGCTGCTTCTGAGTCTGCTCCCAATGCGGCATAGTGTTGGAGGCCATTACACGATCCATCTTGATGGATAGGGATTCTGCTGAGAAATGTAGAGACGTCGCCCTCGAAATTCCAGATCTTATGGAATTCACGGCAAAGCGCCAATGCTTGCCAGGGTGTATCTGCCTTTAGCCACCAGGCATCTTCGGCTTCAGGGTTTGAAGCAGATTGGATAATCAGGTCCTTGTTGTCTTCAACAAAGCTCTTCAGCTGCTCCATTGTCATTTTGGTTTTACTGAAGAGATTTGCAAGCTGGTATGAGAGCCAGTCATACCCTTCGGGCCCAAGCGGTTTGGCTTCCCAAAACATCAAGAGAGACCGCACCAAGTCCTCGCTCTGGTGTGAGAGAAAAGAGACTGCGGGGTAGACACGGCCCCTGAAATCCATGTCGTGGGGCAAGTACAAGACGTCGCCGTTCTTTGCAAAGCTCTTGGCGAGTCTGTGAATCATGCCGTAGTAAGTGTGCAAATTGTGCAGGTCAAGCGTTCTTTTTTCGTTTTTTAACTCCACGTTTTTCCACTTGGCAAGTACGCTTTTGAATTCTGTCTCGTCGGTATAATCTTTAGCAGATGGTTGTGGCCCATTTTTTTGGACTTGGGGAGTCAAGGATTTGGGTAACCCGTGGAGACTTTGTATTTTCCACATAGCGTCAAACACGCTAAAAGTGGACTCGTTGATAGTCCACGCACAAGATCCCAACGCATTGACAGCCAGATAGACAGAAGACAATTGTCCTGTCTCGTGGGCCCTGTCCATATATGCATCTGAGGCGGTTGGCTCTGAGGATTTAACTAAGGGGAGGCGAATGGAAAAGAACCCACCGTCTTTCGGCGACGTCCACTGTTTTGGCGGGTGGATCATCGGAAATCTGTACTCGCCCGCCTGGAACAACTCCAGGTAGATTTTGAAATGTTCTGCTACAAGGGGGTGTATTTCAATTGCTCCATATCGAACGAATTTGGTGGGTTTTTCTTCGTCTTTCACGCGTATGAGCCTGAAAACTTTGCCTGCCCAATCCTCACTTCCCTGACTGCTTGTTGCGCTTGATTCGGGCAATTTGCTTTCTGTCATCAAAACATTCAAGATGGTGCATGCAAACTCGATCGAGTGGTCTTTGCTATAGACCCATTCTTGTGCGTTTTGTGGAATGGTTGATTTTTTCGCCACGCCCAACTCTTTGCGGAGAGAATGGCCAATATTCCTCGCCAAAGGTAAAACTTTTGCACTCGAGGCAAGTATCGTCGAAGATAGCATGTGTGTAAGACACAAGGAAACCACGTGATCTACAGACAAGTGGTCAAACACAAAGGCAAACTTTTTGACGTCAGGGTCGGAGCCTACCAGTGCATTGATTTTCTGATTTGCAGCAGATAGCCACATTTTGATCCACTCTTTGTGGGCCGAGGAAAAACCAAACATCTGGCCCAGCTCCGACACGGCCTTGTACACATTCTGAGACGCATCTTCTATCAAGAGCTGCTTCTCGTAGTTGTGTGCCAAGTACGCATCGAAAAATGTCCGCTGATCCTCACCGGAGAGCGAGTCGAAAATCTGGTGATACTTGGCATCTGAAGTGTTAGAATAGGCAGACGTATCAAATGACCTGTTTTCAATGAACATGCAAAGGCTGTCAAAAGAGTGCGCATGCTTGCCTTTTCTCAAACGTTCCAGAGCATTTTGGAGTTCGGTTTTTTCGTTGCCAGCAAGATCGAGGCTGGTTTCATTACAATGGAAAACCTGATTGTACTCCGCAACGAGGGCCGGGCTTGTTGTCTGCAACTTACTGAAAATCTCACTGGAAGTGAGCGAGAATCGAGTTGCAAGGCCCCGGATATATGCGATAAGGTTGACCCGAGTGATGCGGTTGTTCTCAGGAGTAGCCTGGAGCTTTTTCAAAAGCACCAATACCAAAAGGCTTTGGATCAGCCGTGGATGCAAACTGTTTAGAGACTGTTTGACGCCTTTTGGAATTGCGTCCGCCGCAGCCACTAGCGCAGAAAGCTCGGGCATCGACGGAATTTTGGACTCGGCCTGGCATGCCTGGGTAAGAAGCGTGGCGAAGCACGTGGTGTAGATCTCCACACTTTTGGCAGTATGATTCAGTCGCGTGCACGCGGTGCGGAAGCGTTCGAGCACTTCCCCGGCCGCAGTATAGTCGCCCAAAAAGACCGCCTGGAGAAAATGACTGAGTCTGGTACGAGTTTCAAGGTTTACAACACGATCGCGGTCTTTTGCTGCTCGAATTTCCGATGTGATTTGCAATTGCAGCGTGGAGAGAACGTTCTGGGACTCAGCTCTATGGGCCGGTAGAGCGAGGGCGTAGGCCTGGGCTTCGGCTTCTCTTGTGTGAGGGGATTTCCGGCGCCACGTATTTGTTTGAGAAAAGCATCTGGATCCGAGTCTTTTGAACCTGCAAAGATCTACTTGTCCAGGCATGAAGTCATGGAAAGACCAGGGGTGGGGATTTCAAGGTGGAAAGTGTCTCGGTTTTGATCTTGGTCTTGGTCTTGGAGATGGCCCTGTGGTGCATACAGCGTGCCAGTGTCTTATGCGCGAAGCCGATGCCGATACAGAGGAAGCAAATGTTAAGACACTCAAGGCAGTTCCTACCCAGTAGTCCTTTGTTGAGATATAGACCCGGGATATAGTATCCTGGACTCAAACTTATTATTGATGACCGGTAGAGACCGAAGGGCTCCCACGTGAAGAAATTTCACATCCCACGCCCAGTTCCGCTCGTTATATGCAGTATACCGCTCCTCCGTGTTGATTCATGTTAACTGCAATATTACTAATGAATTATAATTTGAGCTGATGAAGAGAAAGGAAGAGACATTTCAGTTCCAAAGACAAACCAAAGCTGAATGAGACAGCGACAAAGAATGGAAAAATGATATTTAGCATGATATCCCATGAGACAATCGAGTTTCGAAATGAATGGATAGGAGCCGCACTAAAGAATACACTGGATGTGTTGAGAGAATAATGAAAATACCACTAGAAGCACTTGAAGAATTTAGAGAAGCAAGCAAGTATAGAAAACTGAAAGAGTGGAAGCTAGAGGACGAAGTGCCGTAGTTCATTGATTATGTCATGGCTCGCACCAAGTCCGTAATCTATGGCACATGCATGGTTTAATTTGAGTGTACCGCCAGGCAGTCGAAGCGATGCGGCCATCAGCATCAAGCTAGCTTTTGGGCATGACATCTGTGGAATTTTCTTGCCTTTTCATTTCCTCTTTTCTCTTTTTCCTTTCTCGTATCTGTTCCTCATTTTCAGCGACTGCTCAGAACACTTGAGTTATCTGCTAAAGTCGCACAAGACATTCAACAAGCTCAACAGAGAGACCACTGCAAGTAAAACTGACGACTCGATCACGAACCTAATTGATTCGATCACGAACCTAAATTTGGCCCCCATCCTCTCTCAACTTCGGAATGTGACATGAATTTCTTATTTCCTGATTCCAATTGAGTGGGATCTAGTCTCTTTGAACCCTGTGTTTTTCCGTCACCTCTTTTTGTCCCTTAGATGACCACACGCCCCTGTTATCTCTGAATTTTCCGTGCTCACTCCAAAAACCCCATCTCGCCCACAAATTCCCCATCTCACAAATTCCCCATTTCACAAAGTCCCCATTTCACAAAGTCCCAATTTCGCCCACAAAGTCCCAATTTCGCCAAAACCTAGTTGTTTATCGCCGTTTGGATATTGAATGTCACCGAGGGAAACTGGGCAATATCAGCAGAGACATATGCATCGACGCCAAAGCTCAGAAGGATGCCTCGGATAATACCACAAGGCAAGTTTGTATAGGCGCGGGCCTTGGCCACAGCGTCGGATTTGCCCTTCTCGCTACTAAGCCCCGCAGTCACTCTATAATGGTTGTCAATGAGGACAAAAGTACCCCTGTGGTTGGTTCTCAAGTTATCCATTTGCTTGCCATAGAGCGTCTTCCATACATCTCGGCAGATGAACTTCATGACCTCGAGAATGTCGACGATCTTCTGCTTGCTCGCCCCTTTGTACATCAACACTTCCGCGAGCCGTAGGCCCAAGTCGTAGCCGTATCCGTCGACCCTGATCAGAACTGGTTCGGAGTATAGAAGCTCGCTATTGAAGATCGCCGCAGTTCCGGGCAAATCTCCTGGAACACCCGAGAGTTTTGTGTTGATTCTGGTCTGGATCTCTTCCAGCACCTCCTTTGGTTCCTGAACACCGGATGTTTTGATTTCCGAGAGCCGCTGTGTGACACGTACTGATGTAGGAACTAGCTCCTGCAAGAGGAGATTCACGCATACATTACTGACCTGTTTTTGCGCATCGAGTACGTCGGGCGTATCGGCGGACATTGTATATTAATAAATCAGATGCAGTTGTGTAGGAAGGAAGAAAATTTGGATCGGTAGAACGGGGGTTTTTTGATTGAGGTGTATTTCAACTATGAAACGAGTCTTAGGCTTAGTTGGTAGGATGTTGATGAAGTATTGCAGGCAGAATGCGAAAGTGCCAGATGGGAGCCTTTGATAAAGGATTTGAGCGTTCGTTTAATTTTATCTCTCTGATGACTTTGTAACGTTCATGATTCTTTTACATTTATGATTTGCTCAATTTTGATTGCTGTCTATCGAGTTTTCTTGGGAAAGATTTGAACCGAATTTTTGAATTTAGGAGCTACTACTCGTGGTCGAAAGACGCCTTATCATTTTTCAAGCTTTTTTAAAGCTTTAGTGTTCGGATCTGGGCAAAAATCAAGCGCACAAATCAAAATATTCAGGGTGGGGCCATAATTGCACGTGAGGCGATAAGAAAGTCAATGAATGTGTCACATGTGAAAAAGTCATTACCTTGCATTTTTTGACTGTTTTTTGTGGCCGTAGGTTATGAAACAAAGGGAGCTCGTTCTCACAATCGAGGGTTGAAGATTTTTTTAAAAATTAGAACCGACTTACATGACAAAAGGAAGCGAAGCTTTGAAATCTTCTATCTTGCGTTTCTTTTTTGGCTGCCGTGGAAATGAGCAATATTTTTTGATCTCGAAAGAATTGAAATAGAAGGAAGCACCAGCTTTGGTTTCAAAAAAATCTACGCAATAATGAAGTACCATATCTCGGAGTCTTGCTGTGTCTCCCTTCCTCTCGATGCCTGCGGTCCGCTTGTGATCTCCTACATCAGAAGCGCAATCTCCATTTTTTCTGGTTTGTTGAAATAATTATCAAAATTGGGTTTTGGTTTCGACTTTTCTTTTCAAGAACCACATGAGAAAGAGAAGGTCTGACTGATTACCCTGAGTATTGGCGGCAAGAGTTGACCCAATCTTGATGCTAAATACGTGATGTCGATCAAACATTAATGTAGCGTGTAAAGTAGCGGAAATCAAGCTGATGCTTGTTCTACCAACACGCATACCTGGAGAGGAGTTTATATATCCTAATATCTGAAGGTAGGTTTGGAAAGCTAACTCACGAGACAGAGCCGAAATGCATGCTTATGACTTGGCAATTTCTGAGAAATTACACCAAGGCTTTATTTCGAGGCTCTATAAATGATATGCAAGAAATTACGTGGTCGGTGTTGCACCAGTACGGGGTCCCTGATATATGATATGTCTTCTTTCCCACTAGCCATGAATCGTAGCTTGACGGGCTTTATAAAACAGGCTTTTGGCGAATGCGAGCTTCGAACAATAATGCCCTTAAGCACTGCAGTGCCCAAAAAGCACAAAGACCGATCAGTCTTCCCTTGCAAAAACTAACTCATGCTCAGGCGTTTCATTAGAATCTTGTTTTTTTAAAAGAATTCATCACCCAATCCCGTTAGCTAATTTGGTCGCGCACTCCGGGATAATTAGGGCAGGAGAAATCTGGAACCGTTTGGGGCCATTTGCAGCTATATAATTCGGGGAGAGGGCCGCACTATGTGAAAAAAGATAGCCTTATTACGGTCACAAACGAAATATCAAGAAGAGCGTCATTGGACTTGAATCGAATCCTAATTGAGAGGATAAAAGACTCAAAAATCAAACTGTGAGTGGCGAGGGTCAGATCGCATTTTAAAGCCAAACGAACTGAACTCATACTGTTGTACTTCTCCCTCTGAGCCTTCTCAGAAGTCAGTATCCACTTTTTCAACCAAACAAGAGATTTTTCAAAGCACACACGAATTTAACGCCCGACTCTTAGGAAGAAATTCCACCAAAACAGGGCTGAGCTCAAGAATTGACCACTTTCGCAAGAAACAAAAAGACTAAGTCTGCCATCCTCACGGCTCGAGTATATAGTGGGAAACTTATCTCTAAAACTCTTGAGGTGTTAAAAAGGCGCAAACGTAAAAAGGGTTAAGAAAAAGGCGTGACAGAGAAAGAGAAGAATTTTAGGAGAGTGTCAGGAGAAGAGACTGACTCAAAAATAAAATACAACTTTCAAAAGAGCGGCGCCAAGAATCTCACTGCAAATCCCTGTCGACAAATTCTTATCGAGCAACACTTTATTGAACAAAAACATTGTATCCATCTCATCCTGATACTTTTTGAAGCCAAAATTCCTCTCGACCTCATTGCAAATTTTCAATGGGGAAAGTCGGCCGGTACTCCTCTCATGCCTCGCTTCCAGGGGAGTATGTGACAAGAACCACACTGCCTATAAGAAAACCAGCAGTAATCGTCAAGCTTAACACGGGAGAGAAAGTCCAGCTTTTGCCCGCAGAAAGGGGTCCTCTTATTCGAAAACAAAACTCCAGTAACCCGTGGGATACCCCTTGCAGACTGATCCGCACCATTCCATACAAACAGCCAGTGTTGGAGACGCAGGTTCCGAGTATCGACAGCAGCCCTCCAGATTCACAACATAGCCATCTGGATCCGGAAGAAATCGGACATGATCTCACGAGGGTACTTGCAAGAAGCGAATCGCCTTTTAAAGAATTGACACGTGAAAGTACCAGCAGGATCTCGGGCTCGTTCGATGGTCTGGAGTCAATAGCAAATCTCCGGTTCCCGTCAGATCATTGGAGGCTCGGACGAAGTGAAACAAAGGGAGAAAAAGAATCAGAAAACTTGTATGACGTTTCAGAACTAACGAGTGATAGGATTGCTCAAGATACACAGTTTCAGCAAACCGGTGTTGCTGATGATTATGACAAGTATGAGAATTTCGATTCAGAGCTTCATAAGGATGACAGTTTTCGAAGTAATCAAGGACTTGGAGTCGGCGACAGCTTTGAAATTCCTGATAGTTTCGAAGGCAGAAACAGTACCAAGCTTGATGATGAAGTAGTCAGCAAGTCCAGGCCACCGACCAACCATAATCCACAAACCGACTACGATCCACAAACCGGCCACTCTTCTAATGCCACTACTAACGTGGCAAAAGAGGGTGCTTTTGTTGAATACATATCCGCAGAGAATTTCACTGATTATAAGTCTCGAGACGTCGTCAAACAAGGTTCAGGAAGCGAAATGGGATTCACACATATAGACGCAGAAATGGCAAAGTCAAGTGCCGAGAGTAACGGCAGTCAGTGGCTCACGTCGCCACATGCCATGGTGTCATTTTCTCCTGAAGACATTGCAGAGGCACAAACCCGGATCCAAATCAACTTTACTTTGAGCGAAGTGATTCAGAGTGAGTACGCCTATGTGAAAAGCTTACTGCTTCTAGGTAATTTCTTCATCGAGCCTTTACTTGTCAAATGTACCGGTCTAAGAATTACCTGTACGCCTTTGCTCAGTATGGACACCGTGATCAAGGCGCTCAGAGATAAGCATGAAAAGTTCTTGAGTCGAGTGTCTCTGGAGAAAAACATCGAGCAGCTCGCCCAGGAAATGATCGAAGTGGTTGCTGAACCGTCTTACGGAAGCTATGCGGCATGTGCAGAGCTTCTTCTCTTTTTGGTCAACAAACAGGTGCCGCCTTTTGAGCTGGCCTACGTTAGCAATCTTCAAACTTTCTTGGAGCGCAACCAGCCCGGCGAACGGCGCATGGACTTATCCCTTTCGCTGCTTTTACAGAAGCCCATGGGAAGAGTTGCAAAGTACAGACTCTTTCTTGACCTGCTTCTGACGTTGCTTCCTCAGAATAGCCTGGTTCTCGACGCCACAGAACGTGTCAATAAGATGTTGACTGAAATCAACAACGAGATCAAGCAAAATCAAGAGCGGCAGGCCGTTCTCGAGAGCGTGTCCCAAAGTCTAGACCTCTCTGATTCCGCAGTACACGAATACCAATTCTACGGACTACTTAATTTTTTTGGCTCTTGTACAGCAATCTGGCTCACCTACCATCGCCACGGGCCACTAAGCTTTGTCAGGCGAGACTGCTTTGTTTTTGTGCATGATAATCATTTGATTCTCGCAGAGAAAAAATCACAGAAGGTCTTGTTCGTCTTGAGTTTCCCCAATAGCTACTTTGTAGCAGACCCCACCAACGACGACGACGGGATTTTCACAGACTCTCGGATTTCGGTGAAAGTTGTATTCGAAAAGGACAATTGCCAGTACGAGCTTTTGCTCATAAGTGACACCGAAGACAGCCACGAGGCATTTTTGAGGGCTTGTCAAGACGTTCCTCAAAGCACGCTATGCTACGAGTCTGTAAGTGGGAACGATTGTTTTATAGGCCCGCGTATGGCCGAGCTTGACGTCAGTGTCGAAAGTCCAGAAACGCTTCTGTCCCGAGGTCCCTCTTGCTATTTTCGCCAGGCTTATTGCTATAGACACAAACCTGTCGAGTCCAGGTTTCGAGCCATGAGCACGATGTTCCGCCAAAGCTTTAGCTGGTGGTCCAAAAAATGAGGAATTTTGAGGTGGAGCATGCGCTTTGATCGTCTTTCATGGCAGCTTCCCGCAAGGATTTTTTCATTCTAATAGTCATATTATATACCGTTTGAGGAAAGAAGAAGCAGCTGAGGATCATATAGTGGGCTCATAGTGGTAATTCCTCCATAAAGAAAAAAACGGGCGCTTTTTGCTATAGTTTCCGCAACTTTGAGATCAGGGTGAGTGGGAGAGGAAATCTTCTCAGGAGATTTGACCCATCTTTCAGCCACCTTTTCCTTGTTAATCTTTTCATCAAAAATGAGTGATTTCACTTCCCACAAGGTCGAGTACGAAACTTTTGCAAATGGCTTCCCAAAATTCGAGAATAAGCTCCCATCCACTGGAATAGTGCTTTTTGTAGCAGCAATGCTTGTCAAAAATCTTTCCATTATCGGCTGCTTAGTCACCGCTTTTACCTGGAATCGTTTCACCGACATCCAAGACCCAGGGCTTCTTCTTGCACTCAAATACTCGGGTTTTGGCATGGCCGCCACTTTGGGGTTCGATCTCGTGATAGCATTTCTTACCCTTTCACGCAAAGGCAGACTGCTAGATCTGATGAAAGCAAGGGCACTTGATGTAAGGACATGGTACCGTGTCACATCTTTCGTCTTAGGTCTGGCTTTCACCGCATGTTTCATTGGGTGTTTCTTAGGTGGAAGCTTGAAATGAGAGCTTTGGCGCTTGCAGTCGAGGCCACATGTCGTTCAGGTATATACCTTAATACAAGTTTTATGACTATTCACGAGCCTAAATTCGCAGTCTAGTGTATCCAAAGTAGACGAGAAAGCTCACGAACAAAGCCAAAACATGACTTTTGTGGACTATCACCGAAGCTTAGCAAAATGCTGAGAGCAGAATACGAAAGCTCTGCAATCCTTCGATGACTGGACTTCCTAGAAGGCTGACCTGCAAAATCTTATGCCAAAGCAATCTAAGCACACAGGTTATGACTTTGAGTATATGGATCCATGAAGCCGCTTTAGCCTTTCATGATTTAAAACCCCAATTAAGAAAAAAAAAAAAAAAATCGAAAATTTTGATCCGCGGCTTATTGTCATCCTTCAAACGAGTTTGAGGGCTTGCTGTAGGCGCATTCACATCAGTGCCCTAAAATTGAGTATACACCTGGCATTCAAAGAAAAAACCGACATGCTACAAAAGCCTTACAGGGATCGTGGAAGGGCCACTTTGAATAAGATGGGCATACTATTCCGAGTTAAAACAGCTTTCATTTCACTGGTTTTTATTTTTGTAAAACGACATCAGAATGCGTTCAACGCCATAATGCAAGTCAGTTGTGTCGCATTTACTTCTCAGACAAACACATAGTGAGATGAGTTGCTGAGCCAATTACAGCACAAAAAGGGGGGGAAAAGAAGACTTCGTCTAACTCCTGTTTTGTGATTTGTCTTTTGTTTCAAGTTTTTGTCAATGTCTCGTCTTGTTAATCACTTTTATCAAAAATGTGCTCCCTGCCGTGAGCTTATGGCCAAGTTGCCAAATTTGGGGGCCACAGCCTGCTTCTGTCCCAAGATCAATTTATTTTAAGTGCGTTGAAAGAATGCGAATAGGCCTTCGGCGACAGGTTCGAAAGGCGAAAAGAGGAAATATGTTCTCAAAACTGCATGGCATGGCTGCTGTGCTGAGGGCAATTTTCTGGTTTTGGTATTTCCATCTCAAAATTGTAATCGTGTCGCTAAAAATTTGAGCCCTGAGAACTGTGGTACCCTGTTGCCCATTTAGGAAACTGGCTGGCTGGCTCTGGACCGGCAAGCGCTGGCCACGGCAACGCTACGCAGACGAGGCCTGGAACTCGCTCAATTTACGCAAATGCAACCACGTGCGGCGTAAAGCTCAGACCGCCCCGAGGGCAACCAGCGCAATATGATTTGTCCGGTAATGGTTCACAAGATTTCCGAGGGTGCGCGTCCTGGTCCTTGCACGACTCATGTTGCGATCCGGGGGCCACGGGCGAGCCCAATTTCATCTGGAAAAAGTGACCGAGCGTTGAAATAACCACCGTAACACAAAAAAAGTGACCTCCTCAAGTAGTCTGAAACTCGTGTCTGTCGCCAAGAGTAAGGAAGCTACAAAATCTGCATTGGGCTGCTTGGTTTTATAGCTTTGAAGTAAGTACTGGACGCGTTTTGGTTTGTTGAATTCAATTTCAGCTATCAATTCTACGTCGCCACTCGCCCCGCGTCTCTCTGATTTTCATATTCAGCGCTCGAATTTCTCTGTGTGAGAGTTCAGCGGATAAAAAAATAAGGTTCGGCGAATTTCTACCAGATTCTTAACCGAAAGGCACAATTCAGAAACTCATTAATCTTTTGGCAATTGATAAATTTGGTTAAGGGGGGTTCGATTTGTTTTTGCGACCACAGATTACCCGCCGACTTGCCGCCGTCTTGTGTACGCCCCCTCCAGCAGGAAGAATAAAAAAAAAAAAAGCAGTCCCGCGTCCGGCACTTACCTATCCCCAGCATTCACAACAACACATTTTCAGGACTACGTCTGCTAACGCTTACTTCAAGGCATTCATAATCCTTCACATACTGGTGCTTGTTTCTTGTATATCCACCAAGACTCCTGATTGAGACTTTTGACTTTATCATTTGATTTCGGCTCATTTGACTGGGACTCGTGTGTTGCCGTTTATCTGTCTGTTTCTGGTTGACTGACCTCCATTAACAAAAACTGCTGTATCCTCTGCTGCTTCACCTGGCGTCCATCAAACAAACGCACCCCAATCTTTGCATTTGCATTTCGTCATGACCTCGGAGGGCAACTTACAATTTCCAGCCCTGCTGTCGATACTAAACCCAATAAGCTTGAGCGGTGGGCCTTTGCCCGGTGGAAGTATGCCGCCCCCAAACCTTCTTGGGAATTTTCAAATGGCTCCTACGCCCCTGAATGGGCCAAACTCTAGCTCTACTCAGGGCCAGCTCTCCCAGAACTTGCCACCGCCCAACGTGCTCAAGTTGGCCGGGTTGCCTACTGACATCTCTAAGCGAGAGGCTAGCCTCATATTCTCGTTGGTTTTTGACGATGTCCTCGGCATTGACCTCAACGAACACGAGAACGTGGTGTCTGTCGCCTTCAGAAACCCGCATACATGTATGACTGCTGGCAGGCTCCTCGACGGTAGATATATCTTTGGACAAAGTCTGGGGCCTGCGAAGGTCGAGTACGATTCCAATATTCATCTCCCCGGCACAAATGCGGCTTTCGAAAACCTCAGGCTATCAAATTCTGGAGTCTCGCCGCCTAGTTCTCTGGCGCTCCCTGCACAACTGGCGCATCAAGGGCCCTCGGGCCAAACACATTTGTCGTCTGCGCAACTCCAGCATGGACCAAGCCAGGGCGCTGAAAACTATCAGAAACGCGCATCCATTGCAAATCAGAGATCAAGGTTCCTTTTCAGTGACCCATTTTCAGGTGCGTCGACCCCAGCAAGTGGCAACCCGGGTTCAATTGATTTAAGCGACTTGACAGGCAAGTCGTTGCTATTTATGAGCCAAGGCGATGGGAGAGACTACGAAAGCATGCCTCGTGATCCCTGGGGATCACAAAGCCAGGGCAATCTCGGATTTAACTCAACCCCACAAACTCCAGGCTTGAGCTCAGTGCATGGTTCTTATGACTGGGGTTCGGGTGCAGCCTCAAATTTACCTGCGTCCGCTAACTCCTCGTCCCAAAGCCATCAATCATCGCATAATCATCAAGCACTTCCGCTTCTGGCTAGCCGTTCCACTTCAGGAACCTCACAAATGCCCCCGTTTGTCACGCTGGCGCCTTCAGACAGAAGGCGAACGTCTTCGTTTTTCAATGGGCCTTCGGCGCACTCGCCTTCCGGACATATTCTGCAAACGCAGCAGCAGCCGCCATCTTCCCAACAGGGACAACCTTCTGAGCCGTCCTCTCAGACCTTGCGTCAGCATGACCAGTCGCATCAGCCACCAGCCCTTCAGGTTTCTCAAACAGTTGCCTCCATCATTTCACAGGGTCCGACTCAACAGCAAAGCGGCGCTGTGAATCAACAGGCTGTTTCTTCCGGAGCAACTCGTAACGGGCCAGTCAATTCTGGCTCGCAAAATGCCAATTCTCAAGCTGCTGGTTCGGTACAAGTTACAACCACGACCCCCACAAGCGCAAGGCTGATGTCTAAGGATGCCCCCGATTTGTCTTTACTTGCTAGAGTACCGCCGCCTGCCAACCCTGCAGATCAGAATCCTCCATGTAACACGCTATATGTGGGAAATTTGCCGCCCGATGCAACCGAGACCGAACTCAGGTCTTTGTTCTCTCCGCAAAAAGGTTTTCGCAGGTTGTCATTTCGCACCAAAAACCAGCCCACAGGCAACAGCAATGGCTCATCTAATCACAACCACGGACCAATGTGTTTTGTTGAGTTCGAAGATGTGGCACACGCGACCATCGCTCTAGCTGAACTCTATGGTAGAGCGTTGCCAAGACCCAGCGGAAATAACGGCAAAGGTGGCATTCGTCTCTCATTTTCTAAGAACCCTTTGGGCGTGCGCGGTCCAGGAAACCCTCGCAGAACGTCAACAAACCCACAACTGTCTCTGACCAGTAATACGAGCAATGGCGTTGGTAACTACGGCTACCTGAATTATAATTGAGGATCTCTGCTCTCCATACTAGGCTGGCGCTACAAGGTCATCAGTACATCGTCATTTGTTGCATCGCCTCTAATATCGCATTGTTTTTCGCTTGAGTCTGGCAAATTTTTTTCTATTATCTCATTAATCGCTGGCCGGTGCATGTTTAACGGGTGGCGCGGCCGCTTCTGTATTATAAGGCATAGTCATTGTTTACTTCAATCATATTTTTCATGTTTGTTTCAGATGCTGAGGGTGCCACAAAAGATCATTAGCCTATGCGGTTTTCGACATCTGAACTAAAATCATTTGCCTAGCTCCAAAATCTCGCTTGGCTTGGCGTACGCCTGGGTGAGCCAGCTCGACTGTAGGATCTGTTCGAGGGTATGTCTCTTCCCAGGCACCGGATGTAGCATGGCCAAGAGCTCAAGGCGAGCATCATAGTGTATTTTTCTGAACAACGATAACGCCGGGTTTAACAGAGTACTGTGGTTTGAGTCGTTGAGCCGGTCGGCCAAACTGCGTAGAAGGGTCTCGTTCAGCGGGTAGTTTTTCATATAGAGTTCCATTGGCTTGTTCCGTTCATCCGTGGTCACATTGGCGTTTGTCCAGGGCACAGACATGAGATATAGATGGAAACACACGATTCCTAGTGCCCAAACATCTACACTTTTAAAATTGAAATCTGGATCCAAACACGCGCCATTTTCGGGAGTGGTTTCAAGACCTGTGCCAAATGTGAATAGCTCCGGAGCTTTAAAAGAAGGCGTGCCACAATTTAGCTCGTTAAGTGGAAGTTGCTCATCTAGCTGGTTGAGGTCCAAGGAACACCCGAAATCGTTTAGTTTCACAAGGCCCTGAGCATCGATAAGAAAGTTTTCAGGCTTGAGATCTCGATGAACTAAGTCATGGCGATGGAGATAGTTGACTCCACTGACAATCTGCTTGAAAACTGCGTCTTTTAAATGCGTCGGCATGGACACGCGCTTGGATCGGAGCGTGCCGAGAAAGTCCAAGAGGTCGCCCCTTGGGTAATACTCGATGACAAGCGAGAGGTCCTCTGAAACGTCACTGAAACACACGTCGTGCACGTGCACGACATATTTGGACGCCTGGCACTTAGCGAGGTTGTTGTACTCGCGTAGCACAGAGCGGTGGTATATTTCCGGGCTCTGCCACGGCTGTTTCTTCACGGTTTTGATCACCACATAGGAGGTATTTTTTGCGTCCGAGGCCTTGTAAATAGTGCCATTGGCGCCATCGAAAATGGGCTTGCGGGATAACTTGACCCATTCTTGTTCACCTTTTGGCCGTCCACTCGGTGGCCGGAGCTGCTCGATTTTGGGAGTCTCGAAAGTCTCGGGAGTCCCGGAAGTCCCGGAAGTCTCAGGAGTCTCGGGGCCGTCAGACTTGTCGATATACGACCAGTAGTGTTTCTCTGAAGAAGCAGACGCGAAGGAACTGCTCAGGGGCGTGCGAGGCGCCATTTTTAGCAGCGTGGAGGTGGCGACTAGCTCTGTCATCTAGGTGAGAAAAGCGAGTTCGGATGGAAAGGGGGAAGGTAAAGAACGTTGGGGTGGATGAGAGAAGATGGGGAAGATCGAAAAAGATGGGGGATGCAGTATGAGCAGAAAAGACGGAGTGGAAAGGAATGTGATAAATGGGAATGATGACAAAGATGTTTATGAGGCGATAAATGAATAAGACAATTGGGTGTGTTTTGCAGAAAAAAAAAAGAAAAGAAAAAGAAAAAAAAGAAAAAAAAGAAAAAGAAGTTGTCGAAATGGGACTTTGAGATATATTATGTTGTGGGAGCTTGAGATGAATCAAGAGACTAAGATACCGCGTTATGCTGCCACTCAGGTAGACCACTTAAGTAGGATACTGCGATATGATAGCACGATATTGAAGTTCGATACAAATGCGCGATATGGAAGCGCGATGTGGAAAGGCAATAACACTGTGCGGTAGGAGATCAGATTGAGGAGTTCAAAACTGGAGAGTGCAAGAAGAAATACAAGAAATATGGAGAATCTCAATATAGCCTGAGTTGACAAACAGAGCAACTCACCTACTCCATGTGCGGCCGGGATCTTGTCAGTTTCGTATTCGTTCGTGTGGGGAAGTAGGGATGATGAAAAATCAGACAGAATAAAGCGAGCGACCAAGGAGTGAGGCTAAGGTTCAGACTCTGCTATGTTATGCTATGCTAAGCCTAGATGTGATATGATATCGTATGAGGTGGTATGATACATAAAGTATGGTATGATATGCTAGGCTATGATATGATATTGTAAAGTATGCTATGCTATGCTATGCATGTATGGTATGCTATGCTGTGCTAGAGAATATTATGATGCTATAGTGTTACGCTGTTGTAAAGGGGGACACGCGGGGTCAGATCTCGGCGTTCTGAGATCGGGTAGGCAAGTTCGGAGACAACAAGGAGAAGGAGAAGAAGAAAAACAAAAAGATCAAGAAGAACAAAAACAAGAACAAGAACAAAAATAAAAGGGCAAGAAAAAGAAATAAAATGGCAAGAAAAAAATCAAGAAAGAAACAAGACAAAAAAGGGCAAGTGCTTCAGGCATACACTGAGGATGCAATATGAGATCACTCTATTTTGGCTGGTCGTGTCTTGAATCTTGAAATTGACATATTTTTTGTGAATTTTTGAACTTCTCTTTTGTTATGTGTCTATGAGAGTATTCATGATTCGACCCTCGACTGACATGGAAGCGGCTGTAGTCAATAAGTCGCCTTTATAGATTCCATAATCTCACGGGTCCCACGTCTCAGGTCCCACTACCCAGGCTCAGGTCCCACGAGTAACAATCGAGCGGGGTCGCAGACTCAATTCCTAGAAGCATCCCTTGGAATAATGCATTCAAACAAATCCCCGAAGACTCTTCAGCAACCAGATTCTTGAAAAGTCTGAGGCTTTCACTTACTGAATCATGCGTTTTCATGACTAACTTTTGACTCAATTCCCTAGGATTTTGCGCCACTCTTTTTCTCTGTTTATCTCTCGCGCTATTTGCATAGCCAGTTCGTGAAATCTTCCCTCGACGTGACTATCTGAAAAGGAGGAGCGGGTTGAAGGACGCGCTTCCTGTCACAATCACACCCCGAAGATCCGGTATTCACTTCAGAATGGACCAGAACCGTAAGCTTGATATCATCAATCAGGTGATGGGACAAAAATTTTAGATCAATTCCGCAGGTTTTCACTGAAACGTGTCCCTCTCACTCTGCAAGCGCAAAACTTCAAGCGCACTTTTCAACCCTTTATTCTTTCATGCTGCTGCCAATAATCAACCAGCAAAAATGGGGAAAACAGTCTGAAAGGGATTTCGGTGAGTCTCGTGAAAATTGTTCCAGATTACGCCCGCTGATCTAGCCTCTAGGATTTCTCACATGAAAAAATAACGGCCTGTTTCTCTAGCTCCAATTATCCTAGTATTAAAAAGGTATCACTTATCTGGCTCTTTAAATGTGTTGTCATTGCAAAAGCCAGTGCAACTACTTGTTTGTTTGTTTGTTTGTTTGTTTGTTTTTTGTTTGTTTGTTTGTTTTTGTTTTTGTTTTTGTTTGTTTTGTATTGTTTCCACTGCTTCTTGACTAAAATTATGAATTTATTCTGAATACTTTTGCTAACATTTGCATCTCTTATATCTCGATTATCCACGGATATAAGCAATAAACTCCTGGTTTCAAGTCGTGAATCGAACCAATTTATACAGGAGGGGTGGAGTTTTCAGTACAAAAGGTTCTGGTGTTGATTCCAACTTCGGCTATCTGTATGGGCTGGAGTGCTGTGAAACAGGGCGATGACAATCACAGCGACTTTTTGGGCAATATTGACTTGTTATAATCTGCCAGGTGCCAGAACAAATAATTTCTCCTACATACCCTGGGGCATTCTCAAAACCAAGATAATATGATGTTTCTTTGAAAAAAAAAAAAAAAAAAAAAAAAAAAAAAAAAAAAAAAAAAAAAAAGATAAGAAGACCTCTATTGAGCCTGCTGCCAATACTCGATGCCCACAAGGCCATACAATTAATTAGGATTAGGAGGGAAGATATAAATCCGCTTTCTCTGGATATACCCATAAACTGAACTTAGAACTGTGCTTAAATCTTTATCTATTCTAGGCGGATTAGTGGACATATAGCTGAGATTAAAAATGACGAGAAATTGCGAAGGACTACTGTTCGCCAACCCTGGTGGAGATTTTGCCTCCCGAGACCAAGAGACCATTTTTTCATACACAAGTATCACAATGTTTCTCGAAGCTTGTGTTGGCTTTTTCCTGGTTTTTCTCTCTTATGGTTCTCTTACCACAATACTTGCACTTTCGTTTCCCTTCACATTTTTCAAGTTCCCCTTCTTGCTCCCTTCACATTTTCCAAGTTCCCCTTCTTGCTCCCTTCACATTTTCCACTACTATTAAGTCTCACTCTTTGCCGGGCCAATTGCGAAGGCCTGCCATGCCACTTGCTTAGATCCGCACCCTGTTATTCTCGGCCCAGCCGGCTCAGGCGCGCGCTTTCTAGGGCCGTCCCAGGCGAGTCCCACACCCTAATTACTAGCCACCCCACACTACCGTGGGCAAGTCTAAGATAAGCTCAATTCGTATTCAGAATCCCTAAAATCCCTGGATTTCCACCCCGAACACTCTTTTCGCATACCTTGGGTTTCTGAAAGCCTTTGATCAGATCGCCCCAATTGGCTTTTTTCGGCCCCAGCAGATGTTTTCTCGGAAAAAATACAGTGCCGAAGAAGCCGACCACGAGCTCTTCGCTCGATTTTCTCACGATGTGGCCCAATGCATGAAGGCACTTGATTTTCTAGCGGCCCAAAACACCAGGATTCTGGCCCAGTACTGGCCTGCTTTCCTCAATGCTTTTGTTTGTTTATCGGAGCAATTAGCTGGTGCAATGGGCGAAAATTCGCTTGAATTCGAGGGAATCTCAGAGTTCTACAAGAAGTTCGATCTAAGACATGCTCAGGCCACCTATTTCTGCGCGTTGCATCCCAAGGAACGCAAGTCTTTTGTGCCCGGCCTTGCGGCTGAAGTGGCGACGTATCTGCAAATGGCAGCGCTGCTCGAAAACGAGATGCTGGCGTTTATGGGTCTGTTTCTGCGAGACCTAACACCTAGAGTCCAGGCCATTCTGGTCCACTTGAAACACATCCAAAACAGAATCAAGCTCCGGGACTCGCTCCATGCCAAATGCGTAAAAATGGAGAAAGCGGTACTGAAATTGGATAAGAAGGTCCTGCAGATCGACGCCAAGGATTTTAAAACGAACGGGACAGAGCTTAATGAGGCCCGGACACAACTTGCACTGGTCTCGGCCCGATACACTGCCCTCAATATAAAATTGAAGGCTACTCTCCCAGAATCTTTGCTTTTGGTTGAGGAATTTGTCTCGTCGCTTGTCTCGTGGACGCTTGGCAGACACCACGAGATTTTAGAGAAAATCACGCGCCGATTCCGTTCCTGGTGTCAGTTTTATGGGTTTTTGGACCCAAGAGACAATCGCCAAATCGAAAATCTATGCTCGATAGTGGATCAGTGGGAACTTGACGCCACGGCCACGCGGCTCCGGGTCGAGTCGCTTCTTCTGGCGATCTACGATAAGAACCCGGATCTTTGGGAGAAGGAGCCGGCTGGAAAAGACCCCTCGCTGGCAATCACCAAGGCATGGCTGAAAATGTCTTCAAAGACAAAAGAACACCATCACGAAGTTAAGCCGAAAGACCGCCTGGCGGGTATTTTCCACAATCATCAAGTGGCAGACCCTCTTGTATCATATGTCCAGTTTCAGGACCCGGCCGTGAACTTGTCAGAGACTTACCACCCTTACAGATCAATTCATAGACAGAATCCAGCGGTCAAAGGAACTCATTCAATGTCTGAAGCCAACGCAGGGACAAGTTACCAGGCTGAGACAACTACACCATCAGGAACCTTCGCGAACTCCCAGTCTATGGCAAAAACAGAGCCTGTCTCTGATTCTGAAACACTCACCAAACCACTCGCCAGAAATGTGCCTCCGCCTCTTCCTCCAAGAGACGAGAAAGCACTTCATTTCATAAGTCGGCCGGTAAATGCGGCCGTGAGGCAAATGCCAAGTACGCCTCCTGGTCCCGGTCAAACATGGAGTCTGATAAGTTCGAGTCCCACTTCTCATGGAAATAGAGCCCCTCGA
The DNA here is from genome assembly GCA_030578735.1 of Metschnikowia noctiluminum. Classification (NCBI taxonomy): domain Eukaryota; kingdom Fungi; phylum Ascomycota; class Pichiomycetes; order Serinales; family Metschnikowiaceae; genus Metschnikowia; species Metschnikowia noctiluminum. The sequence continues at coordinate 29,686 of JAKTYO010000021.1, read as the reverse complement.
TCGAGAGACTCGCTTCATCTGGCCTCACAGCTATCGTTGGCTTCTCATCTCGACGGAACCGAGGTGTCGCTGGTGGATGGGCCATCACCTGAAAACTTGTTTTCCAATATTGCCTCCGAAAAGATATCCAAGCTCTACAATGGGCGGAAAAACGAAATCACAGAGGCGCCAATGTTGCCCTGTGCAAACGCGTTTCTGACAAGAATCCTGACAAAGCAATCGGCAGAGGTCTCAAATATTGCGGGCCTATCTAACAGCTCAGAGACTCTCAAAATACATGCGATCCGCTTAATGTATGACAGGCTCGTGGCTGCAGAAAATCTGTTTCAGGTCATGACGGCCAAACAGTCATTTTTTGGGGACAAGCCAGGTGATCTTTCTGTGGAAGCCGGGGACAAGATTGAGATTGTTTTTGATCTCCAGCTGAATGCCATGACTTACGATGCAGATGGAGATAATTGGGTACTAGGATCCACGGGAGATGTACTGAAGGGGTTGAGGAGAGTGGGATTTTTCCCCAGCACTTGTCTTTAGCATAAGTTGTGCTGAAAGCGGGTTTTCTCTTGGGCCAGTGGTGTCAAGCTGATGCTATTTCATGCTTATGTTAAGTTGAGTATTTTGATGACAACAGCATGCCAAAGTCATCCCAGACTCCACACTTCAGACGAACTGTCTCGTACAAGGGGCACCCATTCAATGTTTTTTCCACCCATTTCAAAGGTGTGCTCGGCCTGACCAGTACTGGCCATTCATCGATCAGAGAGCATGTTTCACATTGTTGAAGCTCAACTTGCCCAACTTGTCTTTTCTTCGGAATTCATATTTCATCAGAAGATGCGTTTTTGCCGATGAAATGCATCCAGTGCCACCGTAAAATGCACATGAAGTCTGCGGCAGAGAAGTCTAGCGAGACTATTTTGGTCTTGTTGCTGTTCATATCCATAAAAGTTCTTTATTTTAGCCATTTTCAGGTCCAGTTTGTCTGCTCTTCGAACAAAGACGAGACATTTGGCAAATTTTTGTGGAAACCCCACCTTTGGGGTCATGTCAACGGCCATTTGAGATGAAAACACACTTGCATGGGCTAAGCGGCCCAACCTCGATGGATTGAATGATAAAACCTTGATGAATTTCATAATTGAATCTCGGAACGAAGAATGTTGCACTCACACACGGAAAGCGAGGTGGAAGCTTCGCATGGTACGAGCTCTCGAGATCTTCAAAGCTGTCAACCAACGTGCACACACGGTATCCTAAGAGCTGGATTGACAACACGGGTAGAATACCAATTACCCGCGAGTATCTTGGGTGAAACATGTGACACGTGTGAGATTCTTTTCGGCAGTACAGTGATATCAATTCCCCTGGGATCTTGTCTTGAAGGATACTTACTTACGCCAGCCTTGCCACTTTCCGTGTTTTCGATGAAGCCCAGTCGGTATGCGAAAAAGCCCGGCAGGTGCCATAATTCACAAGGGGAGGGATTGAAAAACCTCGCTATGATCAGAGACTTTCTCTTCGGCCCAAACCTTGGCTTGCAGGCAATCTTATTAATCTACATGATCGAAAAAGTGGGTCCAGATATGGTCAGAGGTCTCTTTCTTGTTCACCAAAGTCGACATTGGCGAGTGCTTCTCACCATCGACCATGATCCACTCTATAGCTCGAGCTAGGACTTCAATTTCTCCAGAGTGTTGTCTCTGAGTCCTTAAATAACCATCCTCGACGTGGCTTCCTTCATGAGCCTCTACATTTTATAGCCCCAAGACTAGCTATCAAAGTGTTGAGCGACCAAGTTGGGCATGGCATGGCATTCGTACCCTATCGAACGCGCCATATAGCACAACCCCTCTGTCTCTATCCCATCGAACCCTTCCTTTCTATTCCAGGTCGTGCCGATAACGTTCATAGTCGGGAATATGATTCCTTGTTTGTAAATGATTGATTTGGCAAAGAGTACAGCCCCGCCCACCGAATCCAATGGGACGGAAAAGTTTGGATCTCGCTTGGGATCTGACTCCGGTAAATCCTGTACTTCTGCCGCGTGATTTATGAGGTGAAAGCTATCACCTCTGACGTCTTTAGGAATATAGTTGGCCTCATCCCATTTGTCTTCATCCATGAGCTTGAGTTGCAAATCCGTGGGCGTTGTGCGGCGACCCCGCCAGGAATTCTTATCATAATCCGGCTGCCCTCCACGCGCGACACGAGGAACGATGATGTCCTTTTTCGAAAGGACAAATCGGCGGAGCATGTCGGTGTGATCAAAGCGAGTGATGTCAGCATCCAAAAACAAGGTGAATTCCTCTGATTCAAGAGAATTGAGGACAACGAAATTCCGTCCACGTGCTATACTTCTTCGACGAAATCTCTGCACAGCATGCCTGTGATCCGATACAGTGAAGTCACTCTGGAGAAATGGCGCATGCAAAAATGTCACTCGGAAATACGAAAAAGCAGGGTCCGTCGTTGCCGCTTCAAAGAAATCAGTGACAATTGTGAGTAGTTCCTGAGATCCACAATAAAACGAAAGACTCACCAAATCCTTTGGGTACTCAAGAGAGCCGATAACCTCTAAGAAATCCTTGAACAGGCGTCCTCCGCCAAATGATTTCTCGTTGGCGATCGAGCTTGTGATTAAAACAGAGCCCTTTGCGGGTTTCTCTAGCCCAGCCTTTTTGTACACGACTTTCTGGTAACTTGAGTGCTCAACGTTCTCAGTGGTCTTCAGGTATTTTTGACCAGGCAGTTTTGGGGTTTGCAATAACGAGGTTTTTCCGTCGGCCGAGCTCCTACGCCCCGGAAGAATAGAATTTTCGCCCCGCCAAGCCACTAGCATGGCCAAGGTGACGAAGGCGGCAAGAAGTGCCAAAACTCCTAGCTTCTGATTCCTCATGAATACACTCGATTTACAAGGGAAACGAAGAGAAACGATGATTCTTACGAAGGAAACAAGAAATTCCGAAGTAGGAAGTCGCTGGCGTCATATTTCAAACCGCCATTAGAAGGCGGTGCGTTGCATTCGAGAAAAAGACTAGCCGAGCTGCATCGCGACACTTTGTATGTAGCCTCCTAAGCCACGGGGCCTTGACGAAAAAGGAAAATTGATCCTCATTCCCCTGACTGAGTGATAACTATTTTGCGAGTAATCTGCTCAAAAAAATAAAATGATGACAAATCAATCTCGCTGTTGCTAGGTTTTGTGGTAGTAAAGCCAAAACATCTGGTTCATCCAGTGGTATCCTTTGATGTAAGAGTGTTAAGAGCACGGCGAAGTTCACTTTTTTTTTTTCGCCGCTGTAGTATTGACGTGATATACTGGTTTGATATGGCCGGCCTTGGCAATCGTATGGGAAAGCGCTGAGAGTGTCTCACCTCTTGTCATGAAAAGACCAGATTTTCTCAAAGCGTTTGTGATAATATAAAAACATCGCGCACATGATGGAAGACTCGCTCAGAGATAGCGAGCAAAGTTTCAGCTTCTATTGTCGAGTCGTGGAATTCTCGCAAAGGAAGATCACTGTAAATACTAGCAATTAAAGCGGTATACGCTCCAAAACCTTACTCTTCAGAGAGTCTGTCGGTGTATATTTTCGAAAAGTAACAAGCTGGAAAGGTCCAAAAAACTTTTGAATTTCAAAGGGATGGTGGGTATCGAGCTAGATTTTCCGTATAAGGAGAGAGCCGTTTGTAGCAGTCGACTTCTCGATCTTTCTACCCGGTTCTTTTTTTTCTGACAGTCACGCTTTCACATTGTTAATAGAAATGATCAGAATTGCTTTGGAGGGTACCTCTGGCCCCCCTGATTCGAATATAAATAAGATTGTTTTAAATCGTCCTGGTGTTGGTGCAAGCGTGGCTGTTGTTCGAATTACACTGTGATTCGTATATTTGGTTATATTTGATACTTCATGTTTGGGCAGTCTTCAAATTTGGCGTAAGAAGCTAGTTTGTCTTGAATGACGCAGGCAATGCCAGACTGGCCTGGAACTGGACGAATTGTCGATGAGTGTACTAAGAAGCCTGTATCGACAGTTGAGAGAGCTTGTTGATTGGTGAAGCTGTTCGATACTCTACAAAAGCATATAGACTAGATCAGCATCTGCGATCTTTGTTTACTCTGTTGTTTCAAAGATTCTAGGTTGGGACTAGTGGGAGAATACATCGAGGTTTCAAGACATCATGAATACCGGAAGATGCATTACATAGTAGTTTAAAAGACGTTATGTGTCCGTGTAAAGTTCGGGGTTGTAAAGTTCGGGGTTGTAAAGTTCAGGGTTGTAAAGTTTGGGGTTTCAAAACTGGGCAACAGGACCAAACAGATGACTATGTTTTATTGAGGATATACTTGATTCGACATGTGCTATAATCGATGATTTAGTGTTGAGTCATATGGCAAATTTGTGTCTGTAGTGTCCAAGAAATACATTTCAAGGATCATCTGTTTTCTAATTACATTTTTCAACCAATTATATTTCGGAACGTAGATGTTTCAGGCAGGATTTTCCCTCGAAGACTCAAATACTTCGAAGCTGCTACCAGGGCTATTTCGATGACTCTAATAGAGGTTTTTTTCAGATTGCCAACACAAATTGCCAGCAGACTTGACCCAGTTCTCCTCTTCGCTATTGTTCCGAACTCTACTTTTCCCTCAGTCCGTCTCACACTTGCGCACTTTGAACATCGAGTTCAAAATCTTTGCTGGGTCTGCACGGAGCCCATTGTGGAAATACTCGTTGGTGATGAACTGCCTCAAGTTGGAGTTCCCGAAATCCTGGAACACCTCTCGTTTCACGCGCATTGTGAGGTCGAAATCCACATACTGGTCGCTGTAATACGTTGTCGCCACAATCGGTACGTGTTCCCACTCGATCTTGCGCAATACTTCGACGTCGTATAATGGAGCCCAGGCTTCGTATTCATGCAATGCAAAAGCCAAGTCCTTGAGCGGGGCCAACTCCTTATAGTCGTCGAACATGGACTTATACACCATTTCTCCCGTGAAAAAGACGGGGTTCTGTTGGTGAAGCGGGGCTTTGGAAACGACAAAATACTCGTTTCCTGGTGCATATCTGGTCCTGTCAGCCGCCCAGTTGGAACTTCTAGGGTCTTTTGAATTGGCGCCATCACAGTAAATGGCCTCCTGGAATAACGCATAGAGCACATTTGTGTCGAACGACGTATCGTTTTGGATCGTGTTCAACACGGAATATGTCGGTTTTCCGTGATTTTTGAGCGCAAACCACAACTCTGTCACTATAGCATGGAGTCCGTCGGTTCCCCCGGCAGCCCCGAACCTGATACCCAACTGCTGGAATCTTTCGACGGATAGAGTTCCCCCATTGGGCAACTGCACGTGGTTTTCGCTCAAATAGGCAACGATTTGTTTCACACGAGCCTCGTCTTGTGGGTATTTCCGGTAAAAGTGAGCATTCCGCTCCTTAGTGCGCTTGTATGTCTGGCGATACACGTCCTCGGCGGTGAATCCGATAGGGGGCACGCCACCGGTCACGTACACTTCCTTGATCGAGTCGGCGTTCCGAGATAAGTAGGAGAAGCAGCAGAATCCACCAAAAGACTGGCCCAATAACGTCCATTTGGCGTCTCCAACCAACGAGCGCCGCACGTGTTCCATGTCCGCTACAATTGAGTCTGCTCGGAAGTTGAGCAAGTATTTTAGAGGCCCATCTGTAGAGTGGACCTTGTGCTTTTTATGCTGTGTTGAAATTAATAACTGATCTGATTCTGGATACTGGGCTGATTTTGAAGCCTCCAACTCTAGCAACTGGGCCGTCTCAATTGGAGAACTAAGCCCCGTGCCTCGCTGGTCATAGAACACCAATTGGTAGCCTTTTTCCACTAGCACTTTTGTGTACCCAGAGTTCGAAAGCGGCACTTCACAGGGGAAGCCAGGTCCACCTTGGAGATAAGCCAAGAGGTTGGGCTCCAGAGGGAATACTACGGAAGTGGCGTGATTTTCATGAAGTTGGCTCTTGTACTTTTGCGTGATATTAGCGCAAATCAGGATTTTAGCTGTGCTGGTGGAATCGAAGTGGTTCAAAGGCACTTGAAATTGTACTCTTTGGTTGAGAAGCCCATCGACTAGAAAACTATCAACAACGGTATAATCCTGCAGGCTCATTTTTTCACTTTCACGGCAAAAAGAAAAGTGCTTAAGAAATTGATAAGAAAAACGTATTTGGAATAGATGTCAGAAAAGGAACAAAGCTATGCTTGAATTGGTTGTCTGCTGTTTTGTCTTCACCTTGACTCAAATATGGAAAATGAACAATTTCAGACGCGAGTCTAGGGCCGCGGGTTTGATCTGGTTATTAAGTATCACGGTAGTGAAAATAAGTGGCAATATCAAGCGAGGCATGCGGCTGATCCGGCGGGCCCGGCGGGCCCGGCTTCTAATTGATTGTAGAGATACGGCTTCAGAGACCGGTTCCTTTAGGGTTGACTTCCTTTTTTCCTTAATGTTTTGGGATTTTTGGCGAGAAATAACGTTCAGCGGCTAAAATCTTAGAAAAGCCTATACAAAAAAGGTGAAAATGAGTACCAAGGATTTAATGTTTTTATTTATTTTTGATTTAAATTACGGAAGAGTTCGGGACCCGGCCCGCCGGGTGCGCAAGAATGGGGTTATTGGTTTTCTTGGGTGATTTCCGGGGCCGGCAAATGGCACCGCTCAGAGAAGCGGCCCTAAACCTCGATGCGGAAGTACACTGGCCCTCGACAGATTTATGCCATTTCTCGATATTTATAGATGATTATTGGTCATGGCTAGGAACCAAGGAAGAGCGATTCAGGATATCCATTGAATCTTTTATACTTGAGTATCGACCCACAATTTATTTTTCCCACAGAGCTTTCGCTCAAACATCTGTGGAAGTGTTTTCACGCCTTTCTCTTGGTTTTCAGCACAGAGAAGAAGCACAAATCAACAGCATCTCCGTTTGGCAAGCACGAAGAAGAAATCAGGGCATGTTCGCGAGTTGTCTTTTTCGCCCTCCTCGTATTACTTTTCCTTCATTATATCGACAAATGAGTCAAAAGAGGCAGTCTATGACATAGTGGAGCTGTCGTACATTAATGAAATGGCAAGTTTTCTTTTTTTTTTTTTCCCCCAAAGTAGTATGTTGGTGTATATATTGAATCAGGAGAGCTCGATTACGACACGATTCTATTGTTTCATCTGATTCTTGCTGTTCTTCAAACTCTTAGATGTTAGTTTGGTAGGTCCCGTTTCTGGAGCACACGAATATCACTGAAACGTTCGATATAGTGGCCGATCATAATTGCAGGAGCGATGTCCGAACAATCAGATGAATATCCGTATACCTTACCTCCGGGACTCGACACAAGACAGGATTCTGCCCAAACAAGGCCCGGTCCTGGCTCGTTTCTGGCTCGTTTCTGGCTCGTTTCTGGCTCGTTTCTGGCTCGTTTCTGGCCCTATTCTGGCCCTATTCTGGCCCTATTCTGGCACAAACAAGGCCCATTTCTGGCCCTACTCGGGGCCATATTTCCTCCTACTCCAGGCCTATACACGTTCCATGGTCTCCAATTCTTTTGTCTTATTTCCTTTCTCTACAAAGCGTCTCGTGGCCGAGATGGATCAAGCCCATTCGGGCTTTGGTTCCGACGAGCCGCGGCCACGAAAGTTGCCTCTTCCGCGGCCTCTATATCCATTTCCTCTGCCCCGGTTGCCTCTTCCTCTGAATCCACCCCGGCCTCTGCGTGCATACGCCTCGCCAAAGGTGTCCATGTTCAAACTCTTCTCTTCGTTCCAGCGCATGCTGTTGTTGTGTTCGTTCAGCGAAATCGTGTCGAAAAACAGCGACTTCTTATCGTACGTGGGCTTGCTGGCCAAATCTTGTTGTTTCTCCCTCTCGAACTTCTTGTTTGCCTCTTCAAAATCGAAAGCAGTGTCATAGTCTTGTGAGGATGCAGGTGTAGGCGCAGCTCGCTGTCTGGGTGCCTCTTGTGATGTCCTTGTAGGATTTTGAGGCTCTGTTCTTGTAGGAGTCGCAGATGAGGTGTGGCTGGCGTGATTTTGTCTTTCAAACTCACCTCTAGGGTCTGATGCTACGCCTGTTTCACTGGGGGCACTTTCTCTAGATGCAGGGTTGGCCGAAACTGGCACAGGGGCGTATTTGGCGGCTGGATTGGAGTCCTGGGTCGTGTGGGGACTCGACCGGTCATTTGGACGCCCAGAAAACGACGTTTGAGACGCAGGGTATGCAGCAGTAGGGCCTGGGGCCAACGGAGAATTTTGCGCCGTTGTCTGTGTCGCTGCTGGCGAGCCCGTAGGCGCCGTCTGAGGATAGTAAGTCACAGGACGCACCTGGTCGATTGGAATGTCCAAAACATTCAAATCCTTGACGTCAGACCCGCGGAAAACGACATATTCGTACACGTCTGTACCCGGCATGACCTCCATGCTGGGCAGGCCCTGCTCAGCCATCCTGCCCTCTGTTCCGAACGGTCTGACGGACTTCAAAGAAACCGTGGCATCTTCAGCGGAGATCTTATCTAAAATTCCGACATAGCGAAGGCCCTTGTTCGAAATGAGCGAGATGGTTTTTCCGATATATTGCGACATTTCTGAAAGAGACTTATGAGGTACTTCTGTTTTTCTTAGCTCTTGAAAGCGATGTGACGAATGTAAAGGTAGTCAAAGTTTCAAACGTTGAGTTGTCAAGGTGTGAGCACTGAGATGAATAAGAATACCGTGATTGCGCGTGCCTACACCCGTACACCAGAGGTGGCAGTAAGTTCTTTGCAAGTGCCATTGACACCGAAGGTTAATGTGTCTAGGTGTTTTTGCGATTTTCGATAATAGTATAGTTTTATTTTTATAGTGTGAAAATTTTGGATTTTTGTAGTATGCGAAACAAAGCAAAGATATATATAGGCTACTGCTTGTTTTATTAGGGTTGGCAGGGGGGCCTATCACGATCACCAGAAGCATTTGAATTAGGGCCACTCATGACTTGTTGAGCAAAGACTGGACGGCCTCGTCGTCTACAAATAAGCCAGTGTCTTTCGAAAGCTTGGGCACAAATTTGGGTTGACTTGGGATAAAAACAATACTTCTCTAGTGGTCTAGCCCACGGAGAAAAAAAAGTTTTTCGACTTGACCTCATTGTGACTAAATAGTTTGAGCGTGAAATCACTCTTTTATCGTTGCCTTTCATGCTAACTTTATAGCTCGAGCGCTGACCAAAAACATTTCTATTTTTCTCTTCTATTCGCGCCCTTTATCGAAGAGAGCGGGCAAAGATGGTGAAAATTTCCTCTAATAGGGACAAACAAATTGCACTCGGGCATCAAAATGAAAGAATAAGGTATCCTTCAAGGTTGCTGTATGGACTTGAATAATGCAAAAAATAAAAAAACTTCTATTTCCTCCGCATAAAATTATGTGACACAATTAAATGTTTTCCTGAGGTTTTCACTCTCACGTCAAAAGTGGTGAGGGCCTGCTTTTGATCAAAATCTTGCGCCTTTTTTTAAAAAAAAATAAGCCCAGAACACCACAGTTCATCCATATAAAATTCACCAAGCAAGAATATTACTTACTAGAGAAAAATGAGAAAAATCACAAATTGGCAAAAAAATATACATGCTTGGCAGGGCACTTAGCAGCTTTTGTTTCAGTGTATCGATGGTCAAACAGAACAACGTCGGTGGGGCCTAGCGAACTCGCATTAAAATAATAAATCAAGCACTCTTGAGAGTTGAGACCAGTCTTACAAAACATTCCTCAACGAGCGAGATCCGCGTGAAGTAATCTCAGCAAGAAAAATTGAGCCCACGTATTTTCGAATCAACAAAATTCCACTGATGACACGTTTGCGAAAGCAAATGTTGCGATCCCTCTTCTAGATCTTTTCAGAAGTTTAGGCAATCTCTTTATATGAGCCACCTATGTCCGACCCCAAATATGACCGACCCCCAAATCCCGCGCGACTGTCACGTCACGTGACCACACATGCTCCTCACTCAGAACTGAGTCTACTCACTCTCCAAAAACATTTCTAAACGCCTTATATCTCCCCGAACGCACACTAACACATCATGAGCGATCCCGCAGAGCAGGCCTCGGAGCAGCCAGTGAATGAGCCCTCGGATGTGACCGGAATTTCCGCGGAACAAGCCGAGCAGGCCGAGCAACAGGCAGTACAACAAGATGCAGAGGACGAAGAGCTCCCATCGACGATTGGCGAGGATGACATTGAAGATGAGGGCGCCGGAGAGATTGCCAAAGACGGGGCCGAGCCCATAGACGAGGATGCCACCAGGCACGGCTCAGAAAATGAGGTGGAGACGGGGGAGTTCGCAGAGACAGAGGACTACGATGAGAATAATCTCTTCAGCATAAAGCCCCACAAAGATCTGGCGCAGCTGGGCGAGCAGACCCGCAAAAAGAAGATCCGAAGAAGCGGCAGCGGCGAGCCGGCGCCTAAGCTCGAGGCACAAAACCCCATGGATTTACAGCAGTATGAAGACTCGGGCATAGACTACTCGAACGAGGACCCCGCGTCCCGTAGACGCCGACTTTTGGAGGAGAAGATGGACTTGGCGGTCAAAAACCGCACGGTGAAAAGACGCAAGGCCGACGAGGACGACTTGGAGCGGATGCAGGACGACCGGATCGACTTTCTTAAAAACAAGATGATTGAGGCGGCAAACTTGGACGTCGAGAAGAACTCCCAGGGCCAGATCGCCACGGAAAAGTTGAAGTTGTTGAAAGAGGTCATGGACACTATGTCGAAAGCCGACCTTGCCATTCTGATTTTGGACAATAACCTTCTAGAGGCCGTGCGCTTATGGCTTGAGCCTTTGCCCGATGCTTCCATGCCCGCCTACCAGATCCAGAAGGACTTGCTTCATTCGCTCACGAGTTTGCCGATCAAAACAGACCATCTTGTGGCAAGCGGGATCGGCAAAGTGTTGGTTTTCTACCAGCGCAGCAACCGAACCGAGCCCAACTTGAAGAAGATTGTAGACAAGTTGATTGGCGAGTGGACCCGGCCGATCTTGAACAAGCTGGACTCGTACAAAGACCGCACGATCAAATTCAACGACTACAACAAGTCGAGGTTTACAAACAAGTTGTCGCTGCAGAGAAACAAGGCGGCAGAACCGAAGTCTCTTTATGAGCAGCAGGCCGAGCGCAGAAACCGTGCTGCGATCCCTAGTGCCCGGACCACCGCATACAAGATCGCGCCGAAAGTCGACCCTAGTTTGTTAATGAGGCAGCAAAGGGCCAGTGGCGAGATGTTCAACCGTATAAACAGAAAGATGACCAACTCGCGCAAAAAGGTGGTGAAGAAGTCGGGGCCTTCGATCGAGGGCAAGCACTTGTCGATGTGAGATGCGAGAGGAGAGGATCTTTGGAGTACAAGTGGGCCAGTCAGAAGGAAGAAACACAATTGAGGGTATTTCGGGCCTCAAGAAACACGAATAAAGGTATTTCGGGCCTCAAGAAACGAAAATACTCACGTGTTGAGTTAGCGATACATCACACGACATGCTGGCTATGACGGGAGCCAGGGATGGAGCTCATTGGCTAGAAATGCTACTGCGTGAAGTTCACGTTGAAATCATCTTCATGGCGATGAAAGATCATCATCAAGTACTCAACGATTGGGAGCCAATAACGGAGAGGCCCCATTCAATTAACGCGAGCCGGACTGAGACGATGCAAATACACGGATCTGATGGGATTTTGTCACACCGGATGCACACCTTCAAATAAAGATAGGAGTGAAATGTAATCAACCATAATTAGTTTTCCTATCGATTTCAGATCCACGGTCTGCTGCTTCAGAAGCGGTGGTCAGTCCACTAGACGTTCAGCATCAGGCCGTCTGCAGAGCTGAGGCAAATAATCAAGAAAACGAGGAAAAAGTACGATTTCAAGTTTCAAAGGCAAGAAGACATCAGAACAACACATCCACCTCGTCCTACCCAAACCTTACTACTTGTTCCCTAGCCCCTTACAATGCCCTTTCTGGCCCTCCCGGACTACACAAAAACGTAATCAAATGTATCGTACTATTATATAGATATGTGAATAACCGGGCGCATATGCAGATGGAAACAGGCAAGACTTACGATCTTGGCTTCTCCTTCTTCTCCTTCCACAAAGCCAACAAGGACACACCGGAAACCTTGACGACCTTGAATCTGACACCTGGGATATCACCCTTGGCCTTACCTCTTCTACCGAAACCAGCCAACAAGACCTCGTCGTTCTCGTCGACAAAGTTCAAACAACCGTCATTTGGCACGAAAGCAGTCACCTTCTTACCGTTCTTGATCAATTGCACACGCACACACTTTCTGATAGCGGAGTTTGGCTGCTTGGACTCGACACCGATCTTCTCCAAAACAATGCCTTTAGCGTGCGAGGAGCCTCCGAAAGGCGACGACTTGAAAGCTGTTCCCAACAATCTAGCCTTGTAAGATTGGTCGGCCCATCTGTTGTTACGTCTGTGGACTCTCAATTTTCTGGCGGAGTTAAGACCTCTTGGTTTACCGTTACCCATGGTTGCTGAATGAGGAAGATAGTTTACAATTGGGGGTCTGAAAAGATGAAGACTTTTTTTTCTGCGTTCGCTCCGCTGGTCGCGTGGGCCGTGTCACGTGCGCGCTGCCCCACTGGCGAAAGGTGCACTATGCGTTACTGTGCGAGATGGAGTTCCGCGCGTGTGGAGGCTCACGTGTGCTAGGGCTCGAGCCCTGAGGGCGGGCGAGCCTCGGGGTCCAGGGTCTGAACTTGGACATGTGCGCGTGTGCTAGTGTGCACGACGAGAAGAGCGCCCCGGTCACGTGACTGAGGATATTGGGATGAGCTTTCCAAATGCCAAGTCCGTTTCAAAAGTGCTTAGGCAGGGTTTAAATAAGTATTTGAGTGGGTTAGGGTGATAACTGATCTTTTATTGGAAGAAGGCATGCTTTAGTTATTATTTTTTTTCTTTTTTTATGGGAAAGTGCCCGGCCTTTCTCAACTTGAGGCGATGCACTCACGCGTTTTTAGTACGTTGACCCAGTCTCATACCTCATCATGATGTAAGATTGATGGTTAGTGGCGGTGGCTGGGTCACGTGCTCCACTCGATGAACAATGCCGGGCCAGTTCCAAAGTCCATTAGTTATTGTAGCCTTATGGTAGGCAGCATCTGAGGCATAACCTAACTAACATCTGGAAATAGAGAAGAGCCTAGGTATCTGGTCCAATCATGATTTTCCTTTTTTTTTTTTTTTTTCTCTTTTTTTGTTCTTGTTTTTTTTTTTCTTTTTCAATATTCAACCTAGCCTGGTGTTTCGATGGATACCATATTGCTTCTGGCACCTGAATTCTCAAGCCTTAAAAGTAGAGCGGCCCGGGACCCCTCGTCAATTACAGTACCTCTCATATTAAGACACTGAAGCAGAACACTGTACATCCAAAAAACTTTTGGAAGGGCAACAACTCATTTCCGTTTTTTTTTTTTTTCTTTTTTTTTTTTTTTTTCAATCGATCTTCGAAATCATTATGATTTGAGACTGTGGCGTGCCACCGCATCAGGTCGCCTCAGCTTACCGGTTGTGGTTTTGAAAGCCAATTGAACGAGAACTGTCATAGTATGTATGAATGATAAGTTCCAGTTCTTCGATTAGTCAAGATGAACAATAGGCATTTCGCTCCTCTATCTTGTTTGTCTTCTCTTTTTAAAACTGTATTTTACTCTTGTATACCATTTTCGTGACCCTATGATCATCATTGATTTCTCCACTCAAACCTGTGATGTGTCAACGTGCCTTACTTTCACTACATTAAGAAAAGCCTCCTAATTTAGAGAATCAGATCTAACAGTTTCCATCTATTCCCCTTCTCGCAAAACTGACTCTCGCTTCAGTGTTTCAGTAAATCAGTTTAAAACAAGATCACACCTTCTTCTCTATTTTCATCGAAAAATAGTCTTCGTATTATAGGGCGTTGGTTTGAGGGCGCCTCTCACTCGATCCTTCGTTGACAAAATCCGAATGCATAGAAAACCGAATAATGGGTCGCTTATCCTACCCAGGCACCTCAGACCCAATTGCTTAGGACTGATGTACGCTCTCCCTCATCTGGTGTGTCTCTACTTCTAAGATTCTACCTAAAAGTGGACTCGACTTGAGTGACGGTACTTAGGCCTGTCATCATCCGAATGTAGTTGTCTGACCAAGTTCCCTGCTTATTTCCGTAATTATGACGGAAGTAGCCGCGACACCTTGGCGTACTTTTCCGAGTCCGTTTAAGACTCTCTAGACAACTTTCACAATTTTTTTTTTCCAATCTTCAAAGAATTGGATGAGGCTTTGTAAGACTGGACGAAATTGTATCGAGAGGCCTTAGCTTTCACGGACCGTCATAGATGACTGAACCATAGAATGTGTTTTTTCACAAAAAAATAATGAAGTACGTCCACTTCAAAGAAACACGAAGAAACACGACGAAACACGAAGAAACCCGGCGAAACACGAAGAAACCCGGCGAAACACGAAGAAACACGACGAAACACGAAGAAATCCGGCGAAACACCAAGAAACACAGAGTGATGTGCACATTTCTTCACCTGAAAGCTCATTCCAGCTTCTTGTCCCGAGCTTCCCCAGACTCACAGATTCAAGCCAATCTCAAGTTTCTCCGGCTCCTGATCAACTTTAAAAGCGCTATAAATAGCAAGTCAAGCTGGTCCTTGAACATAAACAACATGCCTTGTACGATGATCCCCTTCAACAACTGGGGCGCCACACCTTTGTACAATCCTCGGATCTTCTCCGTTTTCCACAAATGCGACAACGCATCCACGAAGCTATCGAACTTGATATCCTCGTCTGGATCGTGCTGTTCCTCGAGACCCACAAATTCGTTCAAAGCTGAAGAATTTGACGGATCTGCTGGACTCAATGGATTTGACAGCTTTACTTTTTTTGATGGGTTCGATGGGTTCGATGGATTAGATGTTTCTAGGGTTTCTGCGCTTTTCTTGGCCACTTTCTTCTGAAGCATGGCTTTCGAGACAATCAAAGGCTGGGTTGCAAGCGTGGCCAACGACTTTGCACACATTCCAAGCGTGAAGCTCTCCAACGGCCCCAAAAACTCTTTATTCTCAAAGAAAATCTGCTTTAATCGCTCATACGAGCCGTATGTGATGGAGGGATTCACACACAAGACGAGCGAGACCTTCAAGCCCTTCCAAAATCCGTGAACGCCATCATGCACATAGATTTCTTTTACCAACTGGTAAAGTGAACGGTGTTCTTTGTCAGTTTGTTGCTGCGTTGTTATAACACCGATTGGCATAGTGAATAGCTGTGAAATAGCAGCAGCCAAGGCGCCAAGAAACAACTCAATGGCCGTCAGATGCTTGTAAGAAGCCGCTGTCTTTGTGAGCAGAGCATACGCTTGTCTCACGACCGAGTACCAGTAAAAATATGAGAAGTTTTGTGCCGCAGAGCCCAAAATCGACGAAATCAACCCATGGTACCAGCCCAACACGCCTTTTTTCGCGTAGATTTTCTTCAAGACATCAACAGTGTTCTTATACTTCAAATCGTGTTTTTTCCGCTCGACAAGAACAGAATCCTCGCCAGTACTCGTGCTCAAAATGTCACTTTCACTGCTGCTCATGGACTGTGTCCGGTCATGCTTTTTCACCTGGGTTTGGATGATGGTTTTGCTCAAGTCCAAGGGATAGACGAGAGTGTTGGCGATTGCCGACGCCAAGGCGCCGCTGGCAGCTTTTTCCAAGGGTGAAAGTGGCATTGGGCTAGGTGGATTCCGGTGTTTGAGGCGATCAAAAACTGGTCTTTTCTAAAAGAGTGAGCAGGTAAAGGGTGAAAGGCGGAGGGTGAAAGGTGGAGGGATTCTGGACTTCTGATCGAGATGGGCGTGTTCTAGAAATGATGTGATTGACTCAAGTATGGATTATTATGAGGTCAAAATTCTCAGATCAAGATATGCAATAGTCTCTGAGCCTTACTTCGAGTGATCGAATTGAAGCAGACTCGACTGTTTTTGCATGTATTCAGAACCCACCTTTTCAGCAAGCAAAAAGGTTTCCGGTATGTTTTTATTCAATTGGATAAGCTATAGCAAAACCTCTGCTATCAGCTCTTACCTCAAGGATTCGAAAAAAATGCCTTGCAGACCAGCTGAAGTAATATGGATCGATTCGCAATAAGCTAAGGCCGACTCCTAGTGTGGAAAATGGGAGTTCTCGGAAAGCAATTGATCCGAGCAAAACAATAATCAATAAAGCAAAATATCACTTCTTTTTGGGCTGCTGCTGTATATCGCCAGCTTATGTATTGAGGCTTTCGGCTTACGGCTGTTTTTACTCGGAACTAAACATCACAGGCTTATCAGAGAAAACGCTTTATATGCGGAGGCCCGGCCCGAGGATGAGCCGGGTGCATGCGCGAGTGCGCGAACCGAGGACCAACTCCAACCCCACATTTTCACATACCTCTTTTCTACCCAGTCAAATTGCGTCACGATCGAATGAAAATGAGGTTTTTCTTTTGTACAGTTTCTGAACACTTGCTGAATTTGAAACACTGGATTCCTGGGGTACGATTATGGTGACGGTCACGACGAAGGACAATGTGAAAAATCCACTGATGCGGTCACGTGACCGCGCCCATCTGATCTAAGCACATTCCAATGTTCATTCTAAGGTGCCCTTTTATCATTGACCCACGTCTCCATTGTCGAAGCCTGCTGGGTCCAGCTCGCGTTCTCTGCCGACGGGCCGTCTGCGACTTCTGGCGGTAGTAGATCGTCTTGAATTTACCATCGTAGACACTCCGTCGTTGCCATCTTGTGAGTTTCTCGTATTTGTGCCACCAGGTGCATTGTTTCCGTGAGCTCCAGTATTTCCAGAGTTTCCATTGCCGCCATGATTTTCATTGCCGCCATGATTTCCTTGGATTCCGTCGTACGCTTCGGATCGACTGTTTCCATTATTTTTATTGTCTCCGTTGGTCCCATTAGTGCCTTGAGCATTATCGTAATTTTCCACTCCATTAAGCCTCTGATTTAAAGGCGCTTGACTGTTCCCCTCCGCACTATATCCAGAATTATTTGAGCTGCCTCTAGAGCTCATATCGCGATTTCCAGGCGCTGGCTTCTGGCGGCTTGGCTCAGGCTTCGACTTTCCCAACCGCTGTTGCTTCAAACTTCTTTGAAGGGCAGCATACTCAGGATCGTAAAAGTCAGTAATCGGGTTCATTTTCATCGAGTGTGTGACATTGTCTAATCTTGTGAAGGGTTGTTCTTTATTCCTACGGGTCCTTTTCGCTGCTGGTGCCAGATCCAGCTTAGATATAGCTTGGCCCAGCCCTCCAGCCTCGTCCAAATCTCTGGTTCCGGGCGCATTTGGGAGATTTGAAGGTCCAAGGTGCAGTTTTGGACGCACCGGACCCCGTTGCAGCATGGTGCCAGGGGCAGGTGGCAAACGGCGCTTTCTTGGAGCCGGGGGATCCTGTTTCGTCTTCAGAACCGCCGGCTGAGCAGCAAGATTCAAGCCCTGAGGATATGAAGAGTCAACTTGCCTGTACTCAGTAATCGCCAGCATGAGGTCCCGAAGCCTAGCTGGAAGAGGTGTTTCTCCAGAGCGAAGAACGTTGACTCGGTCAACAAGTCTTTTTGCGTGCTCGGGAAAATCCTTGTTTTTCAAAAACAACGAGAGAACAGTCATCCAGATATAGTTTTCCGAGCAGTCGTAAGCCATGAGGAACTGCGCGTATGGCATGATGTCGTTCCCCATGGCAAGCACAATGAGCACTTTCTGTCTTTGTACTATCTCGCGCCACAGCGCCAAGTCGGCCAATTGCAGCACAATGCTCGATTCCACGAGCAGACGAAGGAGAATCTGGCCCTCGAAAAGCTCGTCCAAAGAGGGCGCAAGGCCGGCTTTGAAAGCGGTCGAGAACTCCCAGTCAATCGCAGAAACCACCATGGCTTTTTCTTCGGGCAGCCCGGCCAAAAACTGGATGTACTCGTCTCTCAGTTTCGAGCAGTAGAAGCTATGGAAGGGCGAACGCCGTGCGAAGTTGCGCAAGAGAAAAAAGTACCACTCAGGAAAGAGCCCCGTGCTGGATTTTTCGAGCTTGTAGGGCGTGTCGTTCTCATAGTCCTGGGCGCTTTTCATGTGCTGCTGAGGCACCCACGTCGAGGCATGGAGCACGTAATTATTGTCATCAATCGGACCTCTCCAATGAGAGCCTTCTTCTACTCGGTAGATCTTGAACCGGTCGAGCTGCTGCTTGAACCCGATCGAGCGGATGTCTCTCGTGGCCATTCCAGACATCTTTTAGGGTAAGATAGTACAAAACTATTACGATTTGCCTTAAACAAGATTATGTATTAGTGACTAGTCTGGGTTGTCTGCGACTGGTCTGGTGTGTTTCTCTTGTTGGTGAGCTAGACCGATGTGGGTCACGTGCGCATCTGCGCTTTTTATTCTCGGCTGCTTTGTGCGCCTTGCGTCAATCTCCACATTGTTGGTCAGCATCAGTCAGTGTTGCACAGATCCTCGTAACCCAAAACGATGATTTGCGCGTGGGGCCGACCCTTAGGTCAAAGATTCTTGTGGACGAGAGCCCAAAACCGAAAAAAAAAAAACAAAAAAAAATTGATATAAAGGCTTTGAACAGCTGCACGACATTTTTTGTTTTCAGTATATCAGCAGAACTTAGAGGATTAGTAACCGGAATTGATAGTTCGGTGCTTCGGGTTCAGTCCAAGACCTTTTTTACAGACAAGTTTCTTTGTATAAAACCAGATTTTGCCTGTCAAAAGCCCAAATTACTAGAATATTTATTTCCAGTTTTGAGCTCGAAAAACAAGAGACTCGACTGTTTTTTTTTTCGGTGTCGGTTACGACTACGATGCCTTTGTAATGAAATACGATTTTCGAGCTTTCGTTTCGAGTTACGAGGATCTGTGCAACACTGATCAGCATGACGGATCTGCAGCCTACATCAGGCATATGGACAGGGGCTTATAGCGGGAGAGCTCAGTTTTCATCTTAGGATTGGGTGTTACTTTTGTAGAATTTTGCTGGAAGAATATAGGAGGAAAATCTGGATGGAATGTATTTGTTGTAGAAGAGAAAAAGAGAGAGTGATAACGGTGTTGTGTACAAATTGTGGTAATGTAGGCCTACTTCAGAGGATCACCTTAGGGCACTAGCTCAAGAAAAAGATTTGATAATGAAGAATGAAATTTTTAGCTTATGGCTCGTCGAGAAACAGAAAACAATCAAGAGCACATAAGACTTTAAAAGTCTTAGGTTATCTGGTGAATGGATCGAATTCTGAGTATATATTCGCTTGAAAAGTCAAGAGCCAAATTCTTCAGCCTAGGGTCTCGTCTCTCCTCCCCTGTAGAAGATGTAATGTATGTTATTATACTCGATATTATCAGAGTTTGCACCCGTGTTAATCTTTGCAAGCCTTTGAGAATTTTGAGATAAGTTTTCAGTTCGAACTTGGCATACCGAAATCTAATGTATAACTCTCGTTATGCAAGAACCCAAAGGTTTAATTATTACTCTCGTTGTGCAAAAAGCCAAACGTTTATTTATAAAACTGGTCTTTAAAACGTGAGGAGAATTTCAGCACTCTCAGAGAGTTCAGCTGGCAAAATCTCACATACAAGATCAATCGGGAAACATCGAAAAGCATTCTTTGTACATCAACAAAAAATATTCAAAGCACCGTTCAATGAACGGATTTCTCGATTCGTCTATCTCCCTATGATCCATTCGGAAGCAGTGAATAAATAGAAAAGGGAGTGACTGAATTCGAAACACTCGGCGAGACAAAAGCAGATGAAGTTCCTCATTATTTGAGCTTTTTCTCATTCCTTGAAAGGGTCTGAGAGCTCTAGGCATTTCATCGAAAATCTCGAACTCACAGTCCAATTTACCCTCCTCAGGCCCATGCCAATACTTCTCGGTCAGTGCCACAGCTCAACAAGACATCTCCGTCGACTGCCAGACACTTGATTCTACCCTCATGGCCCTCTAGCTTGACATCCACGGAGTTGTTTAATATATCAAGCCCACGGATCACCCCGTCATCTCCAATGACCCACACTCCGCTGCCGTCGTATCTCCAGTAGATCTCTGCGTCGCTATACTTATCTTGCGGCGAATAAGAGTTCAAATTGCAAACAATTTGGTCTCTCAAAATGAGTTGCTCGTCATTTTTGCCCACTTGTAGCATCAGTACAACGATGATTCGCATATACGGCTCATGAGAAGTGCCCACGGCCACCAACGGCACAGAATCTTCGTTTTCTTTATATATTTTAAGACTCATGGGTGTGAACCCCGAGGCAGAAAACTCGGCATCGTTTAGAGCTATTCTGGAGTCGAGGTATAATTTGTTTGCGCCATTTGCATCACTCATCTGATTCAAATCTTTCATACAAAGCACGTCTATTAGCGTGAGTTCTCTTTTGCACACGAGAACGTATAATCTGTTCTTGTGCACAACAACGTCAAAACAGCTTCCTTGGGTGGTCAATTTGAAAGGCTTGCCCACGGGCCTCAATTTGAAGTCGTCAGTTTCGTCAACAACATGTACCTTTATGAGAAAATCCCATCCCATGCTCACCAAAAGAATCTTATTTTTCCAAATGACGGTTTTCAAGTTTGTCACCAACCGGGGATGTATCTGCTTATCTGAAAGCTTCCTG
This sequence comes from Metschnikowia noctiluminum, assembly GCA_030578735.1. Taxonomy (NCBI): domain Eukaryota; kingdom Fungi; phylum Ascomycota; class Pichiomycetes; order Serinales; family Metschnikowiaceae; genus Metschnikowia; species Metschnikowia noctiluminum. The sequence continues at coordinate 8,932 of JAKTYO010000021.1, read as the reverse complement.
AAGTCCATGTTTTCGTCCAATTTTCCCACAGTGACCTTCCCGTTCACGCCACATAAAAAGATGAGTTTTTCAGATATGACGATAAGTCTGACCACGATATTTCCGATGACAGAGGGCACTGTCAGCACAACCGTATTGCCTTGCAAATCAACTACAACAAGACTTTTCGCTGAAGTCGCGAGAAGGGCGAACTTTCTGGCATTCATCTGAAATAGAGCACATGTCACTACAAGCTCATTGATGGGTCCCAAGACCTGACCCGATTCCGGGTACGGCGCCAGCCACGGCTTGAATTGCCGTTTTTTTAGGCTTTGCAACTCTTTGCTAAGCACCTCAATATTTTGTGGGCTCTTTTTGTCGTCTATATGTAAATACTTTAGACGATCTGCAATGATACCCTCAAGTGTCTCTTCGTGCGGAAGCTCGGGCGATATTATGTTGCCGTGCTCGGCTTCAAATGCTTTGAGAGTGTTTAAATAACCATTCTCTTTCAAAAAATGGGCTACGAAGCTGTGCACGGACATGGAGACGGTAAAAGAGGGTGAAGTGCTGAAAACAGGTGAGGAAAGATCGCGGTTCAGGGTGAAAGTCTGAGATCCGGGGCAATTGATGTTGCTGTCACGTGACCAGAAGCTTGGGCTGCTAGCTTCAGTCGAAATTGCATTTTTTTTTTACGACAATTAAAATACCCAAAACTGTCCATTTTGTCGTTCCGTCTTACTTTCTTTTGTAGCTAGAATATAAAAAAATATCAAAATCTATTTGTTATGTTGGCTTTACGCACCCTCTAAGTCTGGTTCGGGTATACCCCATTTCTCGCAATACTCTTTGGTTTGATTATTGGGCCAGTATTGTAGGTCGCTTTTCTGGACTCTCACGTCAGGGGCTATTTTTCTGAAATTCTCAGGTATTCTAAGATCACCTTGGATCTCCGACTCCTCAAAACCCACCATTTCCGCAAGCTCCGTGAGTAAATTGTCGATTTTCTCGGTTTCTAGCAAATCCAGGGCTCTGACGCCTCTCCAATTTTGTGTTCTCACGAACTTTTCCACAACTTTTTGTATGGCAATAGCCTTTGCGTCGTAAAATAGACCTTTTCTGTAGAAAGACGGGTGTTTGGGATCTGCTTCTATGTTTCGAGTCGCAAGAAAGTCTCTTCTTGGAAGGCACTTATCGAGTGCCATGAAATACGTTTCGGAGGCCTTCGGAACGTGATTTAAAGATTTGGGGCTTTTCTTTGTTGACTCTTTGGTCTCATTTATGCTAAGCGGTATCTTTGAATCATCATGCTTGGGGATTTCTGGGCGTTCTTCAGTACTTTGTGAAGACTGGCTTTGGGCTCTGACCTCCTGTGAAATCTGGTGTTGAGAGTCTTTTCCTGGTACACTTTTAATGCTATCCCCATCTAAATCACCCATATCACTCATATCATTCATATCATCCATATCTAGCGAGATTTCATTTTTATCCCCGGTTCCAGTAGGCTTCAGGTCGACTTTTCGCCTCTTAGAATCACTCGAACCTGAATCATTTTGATTTTCACCTTGACCCTTCAAAACTTCGTGTTTCACTCTTGCCTCAAAAAATGTATGCATATGTGACGAAAACCAGTTCTTTGGCCGTAGGTGTGCCAAGGCCTGAGATGCCAAACCTGAGCCTAGTCTCCCACTTTCCATGTCTGCTTTAAGAAACGGCTTTTTTTTCAAAAGTTTTGTCTTATTACCCCATGCCCATATCCCTTTTGGCCAGTCATGTGACAAGGTGATATCCGAGGGGCCAGAAAGAAGAAGCTTTAGGTGGGATTTCGGGCTCACGTGATAGATGGAGCGTATAGTGGACGAAGTATATGGCAATTTGTATAGCGGAGGCCGATCCGACTTTGCATTGACAAAGCTCTGGTGGCTGTGGATGCCGCTGACCCCCAGAATTCTGATTCCTTTATACCAAATTGCGCCAAACTCGCCTAGATAGTATATGTTTGGAGCGACCCACCCTCCATATTGGAGCTCTCTTAAGTACAGCGACAGCTCATGGTTCCCACCGATAAACACAGTTAGAACAGGAGCCAGCTTTTTGCCCAGGTAGTAGTTGGGAAAATCGCCCATTTCGAGGTATTTTCGGGGCACATTGATCGACTTGAGGTCTTGCTGATTTCGAATGGCCTGGAAGTCTCCACATATGATAAGAAGCTCGACGTTTCTCGAAACGTGCTGGTAAATTTTATTGAGCTGGCCGTGACAGCATCCCTCAACGGCTATACAAACAGATTTCATTTACAGAAATTGGAATATGAAAAAGGTTTGATCTAGAAAGTGTGATTCAAAGTGATTTCACTAAACTATTAATGGTCCAAAACCTGTACATCCTATGATAGGCGATCACCTCGGTATTAAGCTACGAGCGATGAGAAATAGATGGCAATATCTGTTTGAATCTTGTGAATCACTACAATTAATTTTGTGTTCTTCTTCATGCTTAAAATGAATAATCAAAGATTTCCAAGCATGTGGAAGTCTGTGACGATATTCATAAAAGTAAAATACTGATGTTGAGGTGCCGAAGCAAAAGTACAGTCCAACAGCACCCATATAATACTTATGGTGCGCGTCTCTTAACTGCGTCAAAAGATAGATGGAGCTGGCTTACAGTAACACTATACTTTCACTGTTTTCCATGATAAAAATCTTGGAGTTGGCTTCTAGATGTGAGTCTTTGACTCAACTTTGGTGGCTTCTGTACCCCCCTTCTTTTTTTTTTTTGCACATCGAACATAATTACGCACCCAAGTGAAAGTCTCTTCGTTCATACACAATCTACTGTCAACTCACTGCATGTACTGATTACATAAGTCTCTCTGACCCTCATATCTTAAAACTTCAATTTTTACATATTTGTATTTAGTGCCTGGATAACGATACAATTAAGTCGCAGCCCAGAAACTAAGGCTAAGAATCCAGGGTCAAAAACACAGTTCTCTATACTCAGAAGTGTCTGGGCCTGCCTAAAACTTGAAGACGTGGTCCTTGGTGTAGCCCAACTCGGACAAAATACCCGTGACCTCGCCCTGGTCGGTTGGGGACACCTTGTTACCGGAAATGGCATTGTACAAAGGTGGGGGACCACACACAAAGATCTTGGACTCGGCAGAAGGGCCTGGGAGGTGCTCCTTCAAAAACGCCTTGTCGATGTGGCCCGTGTGGCCCTTCCAGCCGTCTTGTGGCTTGTCAATGAAGTAGTGCACAGAGATCTGGTCCTTATGCTCGGCCGCCACCTTGTCCAACTCCTTCTTCAACAAAATGTCCTTCTCGCTGACTGACCCGTAGAACAAGTCGACCTTGGTGTTGTCCTGTGGATTCTTGCTGATCTCGTTGATCAACTGGTACAAAGGCGTGATGCCCGAGCCGCCGCCGATCAAGGTGATTTTCTTGAATTGGTTAGGCTCCCATTTCCACTTGACAATGGGGCCCTTGAAGCTCACCGTCTCGTTGGGCTTGAGGTCGTGCACGTGCTTCGAGAACTTGCCCTCGGGGTACGTTTTAATGACAAACTCGATGGTGCCCTTCTGGTCTGGGTCAGAAACTGGGGTGTATGGTCTGACGACGTTGTTTCCTTTTGAGGTCACGTACTTGGCCATCAAGCACGACGCCGTGACCAAGCCAGAGACGTCGTCGGCGTTTTTCAACTCGAAAACGTAGTGCTTGGTGTTTGGGGAGATCTCCCACGAGTCCTTCAACTTCAAGTCGATCCATTCACTGCCGTCCTTGAAGGTCTTGGAAGGCTCGTTCCAGATCTTGGGTCCGGAAAAGTGCCACGCCACGCCGGCGGCTCCAATGGCACCCAACGCGGGGTAGAAGTACTTGCTTGCGGATCTGATGACAGACATTTGGATTGCGGGACAATTGCTTGCGGGACAATTGATTAGGGGGAGTAAGCAGCTTTCTAAAAGTAAGCAAAGCTCAATTCAACGAGGCTAGAGTCAATTGAATAGATTACAAAAGGCGTGTTGCTGGGATTGCGTGGAGTCCTTTTTCAAAGAAGATTTCTGTGGATTCGCTCTTGTGTGGCAAACTAGAATTATTCTTTGAAAAAAAAAATAAAGAAGTTGATCAAATCGCTACCCGAGGCGTTGGTTTTGGGCCGCATTCTTATATCTATAATGGCCGGGCCACAGCAACAGAGGTTGCGCGCAACGGGCCAACCAGAGGCGAGGTTGGCGTTGACAGTAGATGAATTAATTATTAGGGTGACGGCAAATAAGTGCGAGCGAGAAAACGGAATGGGAAATAAGAGAGACAGATACATACTTCTATGGAATTATGTGCTTTTGTATATACTTTTATATGTGCTTTTAAGTATGTGCTTTTGTATATACTTAAATATAAAGACTTCGATATGTGTTCTTTTGAAGGTTCAGTTTTATTTGGAGAGGTGTGTATATATATACATATAATATCAGGGTCAGATATTCCTGGGGCGGGGTCCGGAAGGGCAGTAAAATGTTGTTGTGTTGAGAAAAGCGGTGGTGACTGAGAATGCGAGTGGGCCTGAGCCGAAAGATGTTGCGCTTCATCAGTCGAGCCGAGAAGACGATGGAAATATGTAAAAATACGATGGAGCTGAAAAAAGGCACGTGAACCTATATTGTGCGAATGAAGATGTCAATGACAAATAATTTAATGAACTAAAATTCTAAGGACTAATGGGATACAATACCGCTGGTTCACCAAAAGGCTGAACCTGAGGACAGAGGTCTCACGGCATGGTGTGGGCTGGCCCAGTTGTTGCGGCACATGACAGAATAACGGTGAACAGCAATTGAAGTAAATCTTCTCCGAGTCAAAATAGTAGGGTAGAATAGAGTGATCCAGTGTTGCACAAATCCTCGTAACTCGAAACGAAAACTCGAAATCGCATCGTTTTTGATTACGAAGGCTTCGTAGTCGTAACCGAGACCGAGAAGAAACAATCGAGTCTCTCGTTTTCGAGCTCGAAACCGAAAAAAAATATTCTATCTGGTTTTAAACAAAGAAATTTGTCTTTAAATAGGTCTTGGAATGAACCCGAAGCACCAAACTAATTATTCCGGTTTCTAATCCTCTAAGTGTTGCTAATATACTGAAAACAAAAAATGCTGTACAGCTGTTCAAAACCTTTAAGACTACAAAAATTCTTTTGTTTTTTTCGGTTTTGGGCTCGTCCACAAGAATCTTTCACCTAAGGGTCGGCCCGACGCGCAAAACATCGTTTCGGGTTACGAGGATTTGTGCAACACTGGAGTGATCCACGAAACATCCAATTTTCTTTTTTTTATTTCAAATTCAAATTCACATTTGATAGCTGATTGACCAATTGTCAAACCAAATTAAATACGATTCTATCGCCATCGCTTCGTAACATTCTTCTTTGGGTCTCAGTATCGTCCCCTAGTCGTAGGCTTCAATGACGTATTTGCTTATGTCGCCCTAAACTCCATGGGGGCCTCGCGAATTCGGGGCCTCCGATTGGGCTCCCGCAAAGCACACCTGCAGCCAAAGGCACGCCACACTTCCACTTGAGAAATGGCGGGATAGTCCTCAGCTCCTGGGTACGCTTAGCGCAATCGCACTCCAGTAGGGCCGAGCCGTTTATTTAAAGTTGCTGTCTGTGCTGTCTGTGCTGCCCGTGCTGCCTGTGCTGCCTGTGCTGCCCGTGCTGCCTGTGCTGCCTGTGCTGCCTGTGCTGCCTGTTTTGAGGTCACAGTCTCACCGATCCACTCACCGAACCACCAGCAACAATACTGCTTGCAGTAAATACGACGAATAAAGGTTTGGGGAAAAGGAGGAGATGAGAGTAAAACGTAGAAGAGTAAAGTGAAGGAAAAACAGAGGAAGAATACAACAAAGCAGAAGAGAAAATAAAAGAGAAAAGGAAAAAGAAAAAGAAAAGGAAAATAAAGAAGAGTTGATGGGGAAAAGAAAAAAAACATGGGATCTCTTTCTGGTATTTCCGATAGTGTCAATAGACCAATGACGAAAGGTGGAAGTGTAGAGCCCAGCAGCAAATTCCAGAATGGAGTCAGACATCCATATTGAAAAGAGAAAGAATACAGAGAACAAACCAACTCAATCTCGAGAAAAAAGTCATGGCGAGGAACCGACGAGTCAGAAAAGATGGAAGAAATCGTGGCTATCGAGAGATCAGAAGGAAACTATCTTAAAGTCACTAGACTCAATTGATCAACATGGACTATTTGGCCTCGAAACACGTCCTTAGCTAACCAATAAACAATCAGTAGCCCCAGGTTGAGCGCGAAAAGTGGGCCCGCAAGCTATTCAGATTGGGTGGTTCCGCGCTCTCTTTAAAAATCACCTAGCTTCTCCGAACTCAATATAGCGTCTGTAAAACTTCATTCGAATACTTATTTTCCGTATAACTTTTCACATACTTTCAGAGATTGTCATTACCAGAATCATAGTTGAAGAGCTTGATTATTTGGCATGACGAGCGATTACTTGGTCACGCCCTATTGCGTTATAAGTTATAGGGTGTCAAGGCCGGTTCAATTTGGCATATTTTTTTCGCGTTTTGGGCAGCGAAGGTCTTCACGTCACCGCTTTTTCAACAATTTGACAAAATGAGATCCAACCTAGATTGAAATTGAGTGGTCCATTTTTCAATGGCTCGGTTGGCTCTTGATATGCGACCGGGCGATGTTTAGTAAATTGTGAAGATTCATGTGATTTTTATCTGCGCCCCAAATTTTCAAGATGTTTTATCTCCTAGCCAACATCACAGTAAATGTTGTAAATGGTCTATTATTGCCTTGGATTTGATAAAGTACGTTTTGAAGCCCATACCAAAACGGCCCTATAATATGATGAATCTTTTAAAAAAAAAAAATCCCTGTGAACGCCCCAACTTTCTCTATTTTCCAACTGGATGAGAAGAGAGAAAGAATAAAAATGTTATTGTCAGTTATTTCAGAAGATCCATCACTGGCAAAATAGAGAAAAAAGAGCTTCTACAGATTCAAGTGTCTCATGACTGCTAGCGCATAAAAAAAAAATTGATCGATCGGGCGCGGGCCCTTAACACGGCCCCTAAAACACAGAGGCATCAAGGCCTAAAAATTCCTAGTGCCTGGGCCCAGTTCATGTTCATGGGCTCGGAATCATTGTCCTTTCCATACTGCAATACTACAACACTAAACTCTAAAAGCCTGGATTACACTCAAATTTCAAAAATAAACTGCCTTCATCGAAAGTTGCTTTTTCTTCTTCATTTTTTTTTTCACTTTTCAGTCTCATTGGACTGCCCCATTGATTCCCACATTCTCCCTAGATTTGTTCCTCACTGACCCATGTCGTTCAGTTGTAACACCGGAGAAAATTGCGAGTTAACCTGGGGATGTATTCCGCTCGTTCTCCGGAAGAGTGTGTCCAATAAACTACTAAAAAAGTAACAGAAAAATAATGAATCCTACACTGCCAGCATTCTTATTTGACACAAATTTATTGAAGCCAAAATGAACAAGTCAGTCTCTGTAAAGCTTTCCATAGAATATCACTTGGTGCCTTGCTGCGAGGCTGTGGCCGCAACCTTCACTCACCTCCTTGAACTTTCCTGGCATTCGCACCCCGCACTTTGCGCAATCGTTGCGGTTTTAGTTGGCCGGAGGCCTTGTAGTAGTCACCTTGTCAGGTGATCTGAGACCTTGACCCGATTGCGATAAGCTACCAGGCTTGTTCATCGTCACTTGAGTCTTTGCTCAATACTCTATCTTCTCGACTTTTCTTGTCAAGCTTAGTTTCAAATAGCGAACTTCGTACCAAGAAACCGAGGAACGATATAAATCAAAAACTGGAAATATCTCAGAGCAGATTTCAAAGCAGATTTCAAAGCAGATTTCAAAGCAGATTTCAAAGCAGATTTCAAAGCAGATTTCAGAGCAGATTTCAAAGCAGAATTCAGAGCAGATTTCAAAGCAGATTGCAAAGCAGATTTCAGAGCAGATTTTAAAGCAAATATCTCATACCAGACGTCTCAAACCGGGACCCTTAAGGCTCAGACCAGACATATCACACCAGCAAACTCCAGACCAGAGATCCTGCCACGGAAACCCAGTAGTCTCGAACCCAAATATTAAGTTCAAATCTTACAAACGGATCTCAAAATCCTTTATAAAAACACACCACAAATGCTTACTGGAAAGTCACAGAAAGAGCTTCTCAAGCTCGCCAGACAAATCGTACAGCCATTACACCTGAATTTCCATAAGGGCCAAGCAGGAAAAGTCGGCATCTTTGGCGGCTGTGAGGACTACACGGGCGCCCCCTTTTTCGCCTCCCATTCGGCGGCTTTGGTTGGCGCAGACCTCAGTCACGTTATATGTGAGAAGTTGGCCGGGCCTATCATCAAGGGCTACTCGCCCGATTTGATGGTGCACCCTTATTTGTACGAGCTGCTGAACCCAGAGGTCACTCAGTTCGCCGCTGCCGAAATCTGGGACGAATTGCGCAAAAAGTCGCCCGAGGAAGCCTTGCAAGACAAACAGCTTGGGAAAATCGTGGACACGCACATTTTGCCCAAAGTTATGGCGCTAGTAGAACGGATTGATGTATTTGTGGTTGGGCCCGGGTTTGGTCGGGACCCGCTAATGCTCAAGACACTTCAGCGGATCTTGCAGGAAATCATGGTTGCAAATAAGCCCGTGATCCTTGACGCAGACTCTCTCTACCTCGTATCGCTCGATCCGCTGATCATCAGCGGGTACAAAAAGGCGGTGATCACGCCGAACGTCGTGGAATTCGGCCGCATCTGCTCGGCGCTTAACATCAAGAACAACGACTCCTTCGAGACCGCACAGAAGGTCTCGCAGATGTTGGGCGGCGTGGTGGTGGTCAAAAAGGGGGCGCAGGAGGTCATTGTGCGTGACCAAAGCTGTCTCTCGAAC
>JAKTYO010000020.1:94407-120947 GCA_030578735.1 Metschnikowia noctiluminum | reverse complement strand
AAAAGCAAATGCTTTACGTATTTTCACACATGTATCCAGCCTGTCTTCCAACTACTTTAAATGATGAAATTCTCCCAGAATAAAAGATCGCGCCGCATTAATTGCCTGACTGAGCATATACAACCTCGATTCAAGACCTTTAGTATGAGCGAGATCTGGACACGGCTTTCGCGAAGCCCTGCCCTCGCTTGACTAAGCCCCACAACCTATCAATACGATCAATTTTCAGTCACATTATATCTTTTGCAATACCGTACCCCGCCTTCGAGCCATCCCCGTACTTTTTCATAGTGTGGCAAATATGCTTTGGCGAAATACGTTTGTGCTGGACGTATACGATCTGTGCAAGCCCATGCCACTAACCGAGGGCCTTCTCATCTCACATGATTTTGATAAGCCGGTACAATATATTCAACAGGCGATTTACCACAAAGAATGCTATTTGGGGCAAACACCGCTCCTAGATACAAACATAAATTTGGTAATAGACACGTTTGTGAAAGACCTCCCGCTCGTGGCGGCGCTGTGGCATGAATACACCCACAGCACAGTCTCTGGTGGAAGTTTTCTATTCAGCGTGGCCCCTATAGTCTACTCGATGGCGACACTGGCAGTCATCACGTGGTTTCTTACGATCTTTGTCATCACAAACTATATGATCAAGCCGTCTTTGCTCCTACAAACATCCGTAGTGGCAGCCTCTGTTTACATGCTCATAACCGTGATCAAATCTATAGTGATTCTTCATAATCAGCAGCGACGTGGCTTTTTGCATGGGGAGGTGCTACTAAGCACCATCAACCTGGAGATTTATCTTAACGTGATAGATTTGTTTGTCACATTCCTTCTTCAAGTGAACCAGGTACAAGTGATCATGCGTCTATTTTCTCGCCAGAGCGACAAACGAATAATATTTTTGGTGGGCTTGGCTTCTTCTATCGCCTCGCAGACCCTATGGAGCATCAGCAAGTTTCACTCATTTGGGGATACGGAAGAGGCTGGCAAGATTCTACCGGCTTTCACGTACTTGATCCGCATTTCTATGAGCATCAGCTATGCGTCTATCTTCAGCGCGTTCCTCATTTCGAAGATCAAAACCCTTATGCTATACCCCAATATTTGGGCGATATCCGTCTTGTCTCTCATTCTCATCTTCACTCCGGTGGCATTTTTCATTGCTGACGTGTCAAGCTCATGGATGTTCGACCTATCCGAAGTGTTTTCAACCGTCACTTACGTTGTATGTGTGGTGATCCCATGGGAATGGTGCAACAAGTACAATGTTATACGTAAAATCTTGGAGAAAGAAGGGGTACTTGGGCGCAAGTTCTACGAAGATGAGATGTACGAGCTAGATAAGCTTGAGCTCTTTGTCGAGGAGGATTCCGACGATGAATCTTTGAGCGGTCACTCTGTGAACAGAAGCTTGCTCACCCGAAGAACAACACGCAGCGATGGTTTAGCTCGCTCTACTTATCTGCTGTCTTACGCACAACCTTTTAAACTGGAACCCTCGCACAGTGTCTCACACAAAGTTGCAAATGGGTTCTTTTTCATACGAGACGGCTTGGTGAGGGCAACTGATTATCTTATTGCTACTGGTATGGCGATTCCGCGGTCAGTGAGTGCAAACAGCCCGATCATTGCTGGGTCCTCCCGGTTAAGAAATAGTAAGAATTTCTACACAACAGATGTCTCGGCTTTTCAAGCCCGGTCGAATACAAACGCATCGAGTCAGGATGTGGATAGGGTTTCCGCGGAAAGGCGCGAGGGAGAGGTCTTCGTTTACGATACAAAAGGCATGAATATCAGCTTGGACGACGAGTGAAGTAGATAGACTAATGGACTAGCGATCAGCAAGGAATGATGGTTCCCCGTGACAAATACTTCACACGACGACAACGCCGATCTTGTCGTGTCCCAATTTCGCGACGCTCAAGCATTCTTCCTCGTACCCAGGGATATGAATATATTCCACGCCTGCAGCCGAGAGTTTTGCTTTTCCCGTGTTCTCTTTCACAAAAGTATCGGGCTCGACAATGCCAACAAAGCAGGTCTTAATTTTAGATGACAAAACACGATCGACGCAAGGAACATTGCCACTCAAACGAAATGAACACGGTTCCATGGTCGTGTATAATTCGGTGCCCTCGGGCACATCAGTTGTCCTTGTTCTAGCAAAGTATTTTTCTAGAGCACATTGCTCGGCATGCGTGTTGCCCGGAAGTTCTCTGGAATGACCAGTCTCAAGCACTTCGCCATCAAGAACCAACACAGCACCAACGTTGAACTGCGTCTGGGTCTCACCGCATTTCTTGGCGTTTTCAAGCGCCAACTCCATGAACTTGCGGTGCGGCCTTATCGCCCATTCTGGATAGTCTGCCCTATAAGACCACAGCTGGTCTTCTGCTTCATATTTGTACGCATGAAGCCAGAGATCCAAATCATTTGGACCAGGGTCCGTGTATAGAGGCACTTGGCACTCCGAGCAAACGTCCTCGCTAAGCACTTCTCCGTCTTCCTGCGGGTGAATCCACGTGGAACATGCCCTGGATTTCCCAATAGTGTCGAGGCGCGCAATGAGATCGGAATGAGGAGCTCCATCATTCCCTTTGCCCAAGTCCTGACTACCCCACACGTACTCGCTTGAGTAGATCGGGTCGTTCGCTATTGGATGGCCCATGAACTGTAGATGAACTCTGATCTGGTGTGTGCGACCTGTGAGAGGATGACATTTCACAATGGAAGTATCAGTTTTTGAGTCGTACGATATGCGAACGAACTCCGTCTCAGCGGGCTTCCCATTAGCCGAATCAATTACATTGAGCGCATGCTTGGGAGATGCTGTACTCAAGGGCTGGTCCACTTTATGCAATCCAAGGGGAAATTTACCCTTTACCCTCGCAATGTACTCTTTTCTCACGCTGCGTTCACGCATTTGCTTGACCATGGATTCAGCCCCTTTTGCAGTCTTGCCTAGGAACATGAGGCCCGAAGTGAGTCGATCAAGACGGTTACAAGGGTGAACCGTGATGCCGTTTTCGTGCTGCATAATCTTGGTGATCGTGTTGTACCTATATCTCCCTGCGGGGTGCACTGGTAGGCCCGATGGCTTGTCTATGGCAATGATGTTTTCATTCTCAAAAATGATTTTGATCGGGCGAGACGTCACAGAAGGCTCGTGTCGATGTAATCGATGGCTAATGAGATCCCCGTTTTTCACAATTGAGTCGATGTTTGAAGGCTTTTTGTTAAGCAAGACTCTGCCCTCAGATATGGCCTTTCTGTAAAAATCCGGTTCTTTGTCTCTGAACTCATCAATGAAAATATCTATAAGTTTGCGGTCTCTCCATCGAAGCTTGCAATATGTGAGATACGTGAAGAAGTAAGGCGTGACTCTTCTTAAAGGCCCGTCGATTTCGTAGTTTGCACCCTCCGTTTCTTCTTCATGGATGGTCTTGTTTTCCTCACCAGCAGATGCAACGAGTTTTATATCAATTGACTGTTGTTTGAGTCTGAATCCGAGCTCATCTCTTTGCTTCTTCAGCTCTTTCAATGGCTTTGAGGGCTTTTGCTTTTTCAAAGACGGGTTTGATTCACGTGAATCCTCACTAGTTGGTCGCAGAAGCAGTGCAAGGTTTTGTGGAGCATCCATCTTCGAAATTGCGCTGAAATGTTGTCTCAAACTGAATCTCATGAACTAATCCTAGGTCTTGGACGTCTATGGCAAGCTGGAATGAGAAGCCAGAGCGGCCTGTACAGTACATCGGGAATCCACTGAGAAAGACTGTGAGTCGCACTATGTTAATTTCTGGCAATCGAAGTTTGTTAAATCGAGAAACTGAGCTACGTCGGCAACCAAAGGATGGAGTGAAGTTGAATTTTTAATTTTTGTTTCTCCTCCTTCGTACTAACCTCATTAGTGAACATTGGCTGTTGTGGACTTGAAGTAATCTCTTACCGTGCGTCAGGCCACCACCTTTTGCAAATTAGCCACACCCTTGAAGATCTCATAGAAAGAATGGTTTCAAAACACTTTATCTTCAATTTGGCGTATATTGGTGCTTGGCAAAATCACAGAATTGCAGATCTTGAAGACTCGGTTTGGGCCAGAATTCTGTGATTTTTTGGAATGAAGTGATGCAACAAGTATAAGTAGAAGTACACACTATGATCAGATGAGACCCTGCTTTTTCAATTCTTCATAATCCTTGCGGGACATTACATTACCGTCTTCATCTTCAACCTCCACATTATTGTCGTCATTTTCGTCCTCGGCCGGCTTTTGTTGCTTAATCTTTGCCCACAATTCTTGTACATCGGCAATAGTAGAAATATTGGCGAAGAGCGTGATATCCAGCTCTGCTACGCCTAAACACGTAAGGCCGTGCACGTGTTTCGGTTGAGTAAAGTGCTTGTTAAATTGTTGTCGTCCCTTATAAGAAATGTTTCCGCATACTTCACACAGATAAGTACGGTGGAGGCCTTGCAATTTGTAGAGCCAAAGCGGAATTGGAATTCCGTCGGCGCCCAAGGGCAAGTCTTTGGAAAATGCGTCATCAAAATCGTCGTCTTCCTCAGAATCATCTTGGGCAGAGTCCGAGTCGAGAGTTGTATAATCGGAAAGATCGCCCTCTATAGCGACTCGTTCAAGTTCTTGCTCACGATCCGAGAATCTGGACCGGCGCTGGTGATCGTTGATTGTATTCTCGAGGACAGGCTTTAGTATGGAGGCAAGACGACGAATTTGAGATTCCAATTTTTCGATAGAAGGACGAGTATCTTTGGCTGAGGTGCCACTCGTGGTGCCTGTTAGCGAATTTTGTGCATTTTTCTTGTGTTTCTTGCCATCCAAGTGTCCTTTGTAGACTGAGTCCTTTGTGAAGAGCTTGTCACACGCTTTACAAAAAACCTCTCCGTTTGCATTTGGTTCACCACTCTTTGAAGAATCATTTGCTGAGGTTGGTCCTTGAGAGCTGTCTTTGGACTGAGTATCACTGTGCTGTGTAATAGATTCCTGTGACAATAAGGGAAACGCATTGGCAGTGAAGTTTTTGAGATACTTGAGTAAGGATTCTAGATATTTCACATGTTCTGGGGTATTTTTGAGATCTTTGAAGTTTGGGAAGGTTTGAAGATACTCCACATATGTCTGACTTGAGCCCAGCTTGGTCTTGTACATATCGTAAAATAGCGAGAGATCCACATATTTTCCGTACGCCTCCAGCTCAGAAAATGCCAGTTTGAGCTTGGGATCGACATGTGCCGTTGTCTTCGCAAGAAGGTACTTGCGTTTTACTTTGTGCGTCTTTGATGAGCCAGGATCCTCCTGTTTCGGGGCACTCAGGTACATTGAGAATGAAGCTAGCTTGGAGACTGCGCTGCTAAGGGAAACGCCATGGTACTTGTCGTCAATGGTCTGGATTGTGTTTAGAATATGCTTAAATTTGAAGTCTGGATCTTTCAACAGAGCGATGTTGGGTTTTAGCGCATCGCTCGCAAATAAGAAACGACAGCGCTCTGAGTTAAGAGAGTACTGCTTCTGAAAAAATTCTAGCTCGTGCTGTTGCAGAATTGTCTCGAGATGGGGCCGTTTCGCTTTGGATTCTAAAAGCTCATCTGCACTAGAAATATTGGCTGCGGCTCGAAGAGCCGGGTTCCGTCTGAACCGCTGGGCAGCAGCAGTTTCAAGCACGTTGAGCTCCTCAAGAATTTGTCTTTGGCTTTCGAGCGACATAGATTAAAGAGTAGTATGATAATCTCAACAGAAAGAACCAAGTGTGAATTAATGGTCTTCAAAAGTCTCACGATGTTAAGCTGAAAGCGCGACCGGAATGTACAACCGCATTGGACTCACAAAAGAGCATGAGAGTGATTCATGCTTTATGATGAGAATTTTTTGAGTTGTTCAAACTTTATTAGATGTTTTTCTTACACGATTTTGCTACAAATATATATATATATATTGTGAGATTCGTGAGTGACATGAGATTTCATCTCCTTGATATGAAAGCTAGAATGGAGATCACTGTATGAATAAAGTAACACCTGAGATCCAATAGAATCGAATCCCACAAAATAGACAGGCGCAAATTGCTTCAACTCTTTAGGTATTTAGCTCTTTCACACGAAATTTTGAAAAAAAAAAAAACAATTACTTTGACCGGGTGGTCAAAACCCTAGGGGTAGTGGTGCGCCTTTGGGTTCTGAGTTTGATTTTCACGAGCAAAATTGACAGTCTTGTTTGTTGGCATATCGAACAAGACCGTGACCACATATGCTACGCGGCTAACTAGAAAGGCTACTAAATTCAATTTGAAAGTGTGTTAAGGTTTTTCTGTGTATAGTACATAGTTTCGTCCGCCGGCTACCGCTCGCGGTCCTTCGATACATATTGTTTCTTCAAGAAAAAAGAACCAAAACTTTAGCGAGGAGTTTTTGATGACTGGAGTCAATAGAAAGACACCGCAAAAAGTTCATCTGGGCTCAAGTTTGATTTGTTGAAGCCAATAGATTCTGTATCTGGGAATTAATCAATATAGGCTCGCGAAACACCTTTGATTTCTTGCTACAGTGGTGGGCGTGATAAGCACGAAATGTCGCACATGTTATTACATTCCTACCACTCGTTGCTCTTTTCTTTTAAGCACTTCCCCAACAATTTCGTTATACAAGTTTAGAAGTTTCTGTGCTGATTTTGATACCAAGTTCCAATCCGACCCAAGCTTTCCCCCAAACGCTAGTGTAAAGGTGATCCTTAACTGAGCACAATCAATTCATTACTTAACGTATTCTAATCAGAAGAAAAAGCTATTCTACGAGCACAGTCTGAATTCCTTATCGTTACGAAGCTGTATCTCAGCTCTGATCCTGAACTGTTTTTGACGGTAGATTAGCCTCTACCCTAATATCTCATGAACATTCCTCTTTTTCTTCTCACATTCAATTGTGGAAAACTAAAGATAAATTCAGCTGACTTCTCTGAACAGCTTCAGCATGCGCTACCCTCTACAGCTCCAGACCTATTTGTGTTTGGTTTCCAAGAAATATGCTCGATCTTGGACGGCAGCTTTGCCCAATTGGCTCGACAACATATGATTGACATCAACAGGATCCTTCTCTCTGCTTTGAAAGCAAAATATAACGACCCGGCAGATACAGATTTCGCATTCACAACCATCGGCATTAATCACGTGGGCGCCGTTGGCATGGTATTAGTGACTCCGTATGCGCTGAAATTCGGCGCTTGTAAGTTTGCCGATGCAAGTTGTGGCAACGCCAAGTCCCTGTTGAAAGGAGGCGTGGGCATGAGGCTCAGTTATACCGGCACCGATTCTCTGCTGACGGAATTGACGTTTGCCACAGCCCACCTTTCAGCTTTTGAGGGCCCCTTGCACTACGAGCGGCGTCTCCAAGATATCCAAACAATAATGCGGGCATTGGACTTTGGTGATGGGTACAGCTTTTTGAAGCCCAACTCACATGCTTTCTTCATGGGTGATTTGAACTTCCGCACAACACAGCTGCCGAGTGGATTCCAAGGGCCATTGGAGGAGCTTGCAGTTACTCAAGATAGCACAAAGTCTCCAAGCCCGCGCGCTGTTTCCAGTCTCGTTGCCAAGTACGATGAGCTCACACACGGTCGAGTCGATGGCGAGGTATTCTCTGGGTTTGACGAGGCATGCATCAGTTTCCGTCCCACATACAAGTTCCACCTCAACACCGCCATCTATAACTCGAAACGCTGCCCGCTGTGGTGCGACCGGATCTTCTATCAGTCCACTTACAAAAAAGCCGAAGCACCCATCGTCCATAAATATGACAGTGTCTCGGAGTATCTAGGATCTGACCACAGGCCAGTGTATTTGCATATAACTGTGCCTCTCGAGGCACCAGAATCGATCATCGGCGACAACGGCTTTCTTGTGGTTTTGCCAGTGGCCTCGCATCTCGCTCACAATGGTCAAATCAAAGACTTCGACTCAAATTCTGCGGTGAGTGGTCCGACACAGATTTACATGAAACTCACACCTCTTGACAGAATACAACAATACGTTTTTAGAAGAGCCGCGGACTTCGGTATTGGCTATGGATTATGGCTTGGCACAACTTCGAGAGGAAGACTTACTCTATTGGCGACAGCTCTTCTTATCTGGGTGATTTATGTGATATGATTAAATAGGACCGATGTTTGCATTGTATACCGTTCCCAAATCAGGCACCTGCCTTCTCAAAGACAAAGCCAATGTAGAATGCCACGGCTTCTTTTTGATCGCCCTCAACACCGTATTTCCCATCAGCCCTTTTCATGCCCTCTATAAGATTCTTGTTTAATTTGTTAAAGTATTTTGGAATTTCCTGGCTGAAAATCTCCGAAAAATTCTTCTTGTATTTGAGTATGAGCCCGTAATCTTCACACAACAGCCGAAGAGTTTCGAAAGGCACGACATATTCGGGAACATCATCGACGGCATCTTTCAAGAAGTAATCGTATCTATTACCGTAAGGAGACCTGAACACACCATCCTCAGGAGGCTCCTGCTCAAACTTCACGTGATACAATTCATTTCCGAAAGTTTTTTCCCCGATCCACTTTTTGTCTATGATTTTATTGCGGATGAAATCGGAAGACGGGATTGTGCCGATGAACGTGCCTCCAGGGCGTAATGACCTCGTGATATTCGTAAGAATTTGACGCACTTTTGACTCATTTTCCCAAGCATAGTGAAACGAAAACTGCATCGACACGGCATCTACTGGAAACAAGCCCTCTATGATACCTGGAAAGTTTTTTTCGAGAATCTCAGGCACAGCATAAGTAAACAAATCACCCGTGGCAAAGCATGCCTCGAAATTGTAGCGCTTAGCGTCCCTGTTACGCTTTGATTGTGGGTTTTGTGGAATGAATCGAGCTTTGTTTTGCGAGTACCGAGAGAAAGCCTCCCTCACAGACGCGTCACTGATGTCAATGCCCACATACTGATCAACGCCCGCAAACTCACACTTGTTCAAGTCACCTCCTTTCCCACAGCACAAGTCCAAAAACACAAGTTGAGCCAGAGGAGCTCTGCGCTTGACCCAGTTACCTATTAGCATATATTTGATGGTGTTGTTGAAGTTCCGCATTTTGTAGATAGGAGACTTTGTTCGCGATCCCTGGAACTTGGACTGATACGTCCGCTGGTTGTAGTGCTGACGCACAATACTGTTGATATCCTTGTTTTCCTTGTGGGCAATGTTGCTTTGGAAGGTGCGGTAGTCGGCGTCCATTCCAGGTCCTGACACCGAGGGTACTGATGTGTAGGCGGCCACTTCTGCACCTGACTCGACGGGTAATTCTGTTGGCAAGATGTCTTTGCGCCGGATCTCCGGCTCTGGGTCACGCCTGATGACTCTGGCGTCTGTATTAGCTCGAGCGGGCGCTCCGTACCTGGCGTATCTGTCCTGATTAGTTTGTTGAAGGGATCCCAGATCGGACGTAGGGACGTGTTTGTCATATTTTGAGTACCGGTCGTTATGCGTGTGCCGCTGACCATACTTGTCGTACTTATGAGCACCGTCCGCCTGTAACTTACTCTTCATCCAAGCTGGGACCTCCAGAGCGGTATCTTTGTATACAGAAGATGCTGTTTTCGCGTATTTCGATGTTCTTGCCGAGCGAGATAGGTCTTTGCGCCGAGAAAGCGAGCTGCTGAAATCGTCCTCCTCGGCATTGAACTCCTTCTGATTGTCAACCTGCTCTTCATTTGACGGGAGCGATCTCTTCAAACGCTGGTCAGAAACTAAGGACGCATCAGGCTTTGAGCTTGGGCAGTTTCTGGAGTCTTGTTGGCTCTCTCTAGATATTCCGTCCTCGGCGTTCTCAGGAGCCACATGGCTCTGGTCTGTCGAGGACGGAGAGATTGGATTTTCATTGTCTCCTTCTAAGCTCATGGAAGAACAGTGTTTCGATATTATTGTCTAGAGTGTGAAAAATATATGGGACTCACGTTTTCCATAAAACAAATCTTTGGTTTTCCGCTTAGGTACGTGGAAAACCGCTTTGGAGGGAAGAGCTGGTGTCTTGGGCGAGGATCAAAAATATGGACGAATGTCGAAAGGACCATGTTGAACAGTTTGATAGGCGCGCGCATAAAATTACGAGTCTCACCAGCTGAGTTCACGAATTATATATCGCGACCCCAGCGACAAATTTAAGCTTCAAATGAACAAGTTCTCCTAATTAAAGCATTGTTTTCTACAGGGCTAAAGACGAATCAAACCTATGTTGTGTCTCTTTATTTCTCTCACTTAAATAAGTCACTATTCTGAGCGGCCAAATTATAGCCTGCATCACTACCTGTTTGTTTGGTCTGACTCGATTATCAAAGCCGTGAGAGCAAGAGCGGGCTGCAAAATGCGGATCTCCATATTTCCGAGTTCACGATATTGATGAGCGATCTCTTCCTCGACTGCATCTGTCCACTCTCGAAAATTAAAGGGCGGGTTTGCTTTCGAGAGCGCTTTTGAACTGCTCTACTATAGGGTTTAGGAACAGCTTCTTATTCGGCATGTAGTGACCTCCGTCGTGTTTGAGAATTTCGATGTCTTTGTAGAGCGAGCACAAAAATTCGGTTCTCACCGGCGGAACAACGCCATCCTCGGTTCCATATATCGCCACCGTTTTCGTAACCGGTGACTGAGTAGTGAAGTACTTGCTGTACTTGGGGTTGAGAACTGCAAGATCTGCGTATTCCTTGACGTCTTTCACATCAAAATTAGTCCGGGTCATCTCGTCACCTGCATTCTTCGGAAGAGTAAATGCAAAGGGCGAGAATATCACTGCGATAGCGAGCGGACCATTTGTGGGAGCCAATTCTTCGATTGAGTTAGCGACAATTGCCGACATCGCTGCACCTTGCGAGAAACCAATAATTCCGTCGTAAGGCCCGTTCTTTTCAATATGACTGGCCACATACTTGAGGGCATCGTCAAAACCCTCGTATTCATTTCCGGATGTATGGAGCCACCAGCACTTATTAAGTCCCTTGGCCACAATATCAGCCCATTTTTCATCCTCTTCTTGCGCATCCACGGATAATTTGAATGGAAGCTGCTCTTTTTGAGAGATCACCACTGGAGGATCTATATAATCGAGCTCGTAGCCCAACTTCTTGGTGAGTAACTTTCTGAGACCAGACGACTTCTCGGCAAAAATTATTCCACTTTGAAGAAAGCCGGGAAGGCACAAAATTTTGGGCATAGTAACTTTTACTTGATCAAAAAGTCAGGAAAAGCAGGTCGTGCTCGGGGATTCACGGATTTAAGACCATTAACCGGTGCGGCTCATGCGACAGATATTTGCGCAGGAAGAACGCACTTGAATGCGTCATAATCAGCTGATCCAACCATTAGAACTTTATCGAAGCGCTAGTTCTCGTCTTGAGATTGCTTATTGCAAGTATCTCTTTGCACGGTCATCCAATGGACGGTCAGCAGAAAAGGACCGAATAGCCGAACTGATGATATAAGAAAAGTCGACTTAAAAAAATAAGATTTATTCCCTTAGCGTATAGACTAGCAAAATGTTTTGTGATGTCAGATTTCTGCTTGCACCGCACATACACACTCTTTCCATAATGCGACATTGTAAGTAATGAGCTGGGATTCCGGCAAAGCCGGCAACATCGAAATGAAATGCAGTCATAGAGTTCCAGCTTTTTTGTAAGCTGTAAGTTCACCTTCAAAAAAAAGTCCAATCCCCAAATGCATTCAATGATCTGCCAACAATTTTATCTGCGACAATGTGGGGTTCTTGGCTCTTTGACTGTCTCGAGTATTGTCCAAAAAGCGGGCTTAAAGGACAGATTTATGACGCATATCTGTGACGCATATCTAAAATACATGAACTCCTCGACGCGAGATGAGATCTTGAACTGCTGGTAGTTGTTCTTCACATAAGAAACGTATTCACACTCTGAAGCGTATTTCGGCTAGGATTCACTTGTCGGCAATCCAGAATCAAGCATAGATGCTGCTTGATGACATCTTTATTAACATGGACGGGTTCAGTTACCAGGTCCCACTTGGTATCGAAGCGCTTTGCGAGAAGCGCTAGAGCCACTCCGACACATAAGTCTCTACCGGAGTCGCAAAAGATGACCACCTGCTGCTGCGGACTCACTTGGCTTATCTTCGAGACTAATTGTGGAAGAATTTCACGAAGTTTCTTTGATCCTCTTTTGGAAGAGTCGACTCTGTAGTGCGAGATCAGTGCTGGGGATTCAGCAGGCACATTCAAAATACTATACTCTGGGGAAAGAATCACGATGTGCTCTATGTGATCTGTCATTGATGTGATTTGCGAATATTCAAAATCCTGACTGATCTGCCCAATATGAATGCCGGTGTTTTGTAAAGAAGACGCATCAATGACACTTCCGTCGTTATTTGTGATTGAATTCTCATGAATTTTCCCGATTCTGTTCAAAAACTCCGCTTCGCTTAGCCACAGACAAACGTCACCAGTAGCCATGTCAATCACACGCACCTCTTCTGCAGGCTCATAGTAGATATCGTTCCAAAGGAGACCATGGTCTAGTTTGCCATTACATATGTCCAGAGATGCCCAAAGTTCGTGGTCATCTGCAGCGCCTTGAACATAAGGCTGGGAAAATTTCCAACCCGGCACATCAGTACCAGAATTTGATTTTCGAGAAGCGGTGACACAACAAACGGTGAATTGAAGGGACAGAGCATTCACGTTTTGGGATTTTTTGCTGGGATATATCCATTGTGGCACAAGCGGTCGTTGTGCTCCGAGCCTTTTCACAAGCTCTTGTTTGTTTATAAGTCCTAGCTTTTTCACCTCTCTCACGTGCTGTGGCACGAGCTTTACCATGGTAGAGTGTTCACTTTCAGAGACCATTTCTCTTGGCGTGAGAAGCCAGTTGTCTGATGCTAGGCTTTCCCACTCAGTAAATCCGGGCTCATCCTCAAGTAATATGCTATTGAGCACTGCGCACCACATAGGCACGGTTTTCAGAAGCGCGTCGGGCATTAGCTTTCCCTTTCTTGTTGAGTCTACTAGAACAATCGCATCCGACTGTCGAAAAATGTCCAACATGTGGAAGTTGAGCCGCCTCATGGAAAACCTCCATTGTCCCGTATGTCCGTCGGTCGACTTGAAGTAGACACTAGCTGCAAGATTCCGGGGCTCTACGTACCAGAGACCACATCGCTCGTTGGCTACAATGGGGTACTCTGTAAACTGAGCGACGTACTTTGTGTCGAAGATTATCGACTGGATTCTATTTTTGACCGAGCACGTTTCGCGCCGAAGGTCTTTGAGAATCTGCGCATATTCCATGACACGGGCGTCTGCGTGAGAGAGAGAGTCGTACCCCATCTTTCGTGTTTCTCATTTATGTCATCTCTCATACACGCCTCGGCGAGGTTTTGCATCGCGCACAGGAGCCCTGTCTTTTTTATACGCTTCTTTTTTTTTAACGAGTGCTGAGGTAAAGGCGCTTAAACATATGATGTGTTTCTGTGGTTTGAAAAAAAAAAAAGATGAAAGTGTTTACCTAAAATCTTGGGAACCAATTCTTTTAGTTTTCTGCCGAGTGATGAAGATCTTATTTCTCGACTCAGAGCGAAAAAACGGTTTCATAAACTCAGCGGAAGTGCTAAAACAAAAAGTTGACTTTACTAGTTTTACATTGGTTTAATTAGTATTCCTTTCCTTTCATGAGCTTTTTAGAAGTATTTATACACAATAGCTGGCTGGTATATGCATACAAGAGATAATCACCCTTTGTTGTTTGTTAAAGATAGCGCCACAATCACCCAACGCGAAAGCCACCCAACAAAGCAACTTTGAAACTAAATCAGAATGGAAAATTTTCTGTTTATGCGTGCATCCAACAAGTATTGAGCAAATTTGAACTATCTCAATCTTTCAAAGCGCTCAAATGTACTGCCTCGTGGCAAACAATAGCTGTGCATCAAAGGCGTTTATCCGCCAAATGACTTGGGCAGCATGTACGATTGTCCCGATTCTACTCTTGCTGCGGCAAATTGATAATTGTCGAGCACTCGACCTCAAGCAGGCGTCCCTCCTGTTTGTTTCTCTCATAAACACTACCATCACAATCAACTGCGTCTCTTCTAGCCACTATTAGAGGTATGTCTCAACTATTATACTCCTGGAGATGAGCAGTTATGATTCAAAATTGTACAATGGCAAAGATCGAGGACTTTTATTGCCAAAACTTGAGGGTTTTGCCTTTGAGCTTGCCTTTGTATTTAATGCAGAAGATTCTCTTACTGTAATTTATTTTTCTGCTCTTGAGATCAACAATCTACAGGGAGATAACTTGGTTGTTCCTTCCGCAATACTCAGCTGTTGATCATGTCTACAGATGACTCGCATGCTAGGCGTGAACTCCCTCCATCTCCTGCTGAGACTGGTAATACAGGAGAAAACCCGCATAAGATTGAGTTCTTAGAGCCGCTGACGCCCAACGTCCAATTGAAGTTCGAGTCGTTGCAAAAGTATCGTGAACACATCGCTTTTCAATTGTACAATGAGGAAGAAGAAGCACTTTTGGACGATAAGAGCAATATTCTCACAAATGCAGATTGCGACTTTTCATGGAATGCAAAAAACAAGAAGTACCAAGAGTACGTGGGATTGAAGGTCCGTGCTTTGATGACAGCAGACCTTCTGGGTAGATTTCTTTCTGATAAATCACAAAAGATGGGTCGCATCCCATTTTATAGGGGTCAGACAATGTTCTTAGTTTCGGGGAACGAAATTCCATGGTATGGATATGTACATTACGCATATCTTGAACAGTCTACGCATTTCGATTCGGAAGAGGACGATTCGAAAACTCTCAAAATGTTCATCAAGATCTACCCTTGGGACCCGAAGCCAAAGCCAAATTGTGGAAATGTCAAGTTGATGCAAGTTTTACCTGCTTCTGTTGGTATATCCCGGGCATTCAACGCGCTTACTGATTTGGAAAACCCAGATATCATTGGCATGCTTTTGGGCGACGAGCAAGTTCGCTTGAAGTATGAGATGCCAAAAATAAAGTACTCTGATTTCGGGTTCAACGAGTCTCAAAAAGCCGCTGTTCGATCCGCGATCAAAAACCCAATCACAGTTCTTCAGGGCCCCCCTGGAACGGGAAAAACTTGCGTCATCACAGAGATAGTTTTACAACTCAGAAAGAGAGGTGTGTTTCCAATTTTGGTTGTTGCTGCTTCAAACACTGCAGTAGACAATATTGCGGAGAAATTGATGCCTGTGCTTGACAAAGAGCTCCTTCGGATAGTTGCGAAAGCACGGGAGCCACAATACTCACAAGGGCACCCTTTGGCCTCTATTTGCTTGCACAATAAGGCTCGCAAATTCATGCCGGATAAGATCAATAAAATATTGAGGAGATTGTATAATCCGTACGCTCTGATCACAGAAATCGAGTACAGGACTGCGATGAGTTTTCGCAAACCTTGCTTTGACAGGATTGTTGCAGAGAGTAAAGTCATCCTTGCAACAACTGTAGCTGCTGGAGGGGCTCATTGGAATTCAGTTGACGGTGTACGTGCCGTCATAATGGACGAGGGAACTCAATCCCCAGAATTCTCCAGTTTAATTCCATTGGCAGTTCCAAATGTTGAGAAGGTTGTGCTTGTTGGAGATCACAGACAGTTGAGCGGACACGCAGAAACTACTGCTGCGGAAGTGTCCTTGTTCGAACGAGTTATTACTAATAAAACGTTCGACCCTCCTTTGATGCTTGATACGCATTATCGTATGCATCCAAGAATCAGCGAGTTTCCAAGATATTGTTTCTATGATGGGTTACTCAAAGACGGAGTCACCTCCTCTAATCGTCACAAGAGGGGGTTTCCCCAGAACCCAGTTCTATTCTGGGACACCAGTGGAAAGCACGAGGAATCTTTTGCTGTCGAAGTAAAAGACGGCATCAAAAATTATAGCTTTTGCAATTTGGGCGAGGTGAAGCTAATTCAAAAGATTGTCGTCCATCTCGTTAAGACAAAAAAGGTTGACAAGACATCGATTGGGATCATTGCTCCTTACGGAGGTCAAAGAAGCTCCATTTCGAGTGCTTTGGCTAAAAACTTCATCATATGCCCTGAACTGAAGGTCAGAAACGAGGATCAGGGGTGTGAAGAATTCTCATGGAGCAAACCTGTGACCATTCAGATCGTCTCGGGCATCACCGTCGCGTCTATCGATGCCTTTCAAGGTAGGGAAAAAGACTTCATTATAGTTTCATGTGTCAGATCTAATGAAGAGAAAAATATTGGGTTTATGAGTGACCCCAAAAGGTTGAATGTGGCTTTGACCAGAGCCAAATATGGCTTGATTTTTGTTGGCGATTGTGAGTGCTTGAAGCAAGGAAGTGTTTTATGGAAGAGCTATATTGAGTATTTGGAGTCGACCCAGTCGGTATTTAAATCGACAAAGTTCAAATACTAGCAGCGGAAGTTATCTCAGGGGAAGAAACTTTGAAATTCATGCTTAATACCACGCCTGTTCATAAAATGAGAAAATAAAAAATAAAGCATGTAGTGATACTTGAGTATGAAATTAAGACACCGAGGGTAATTTTTTGAAATGATCAAGTCGAGGACGATGCATTTTTGGGAAATCCACCACGAAAGATCATAACATTCTGTGGCGTGTAAAAGAATTCATTGGAGCATACAAATTTGCTCAGTGTGATGAAAACAATGATTCTATAATTTTATTATTGAGTCTCAAAATAACAATTGTTCATATCTGACGGATAAGAGGCGATGAGGAAAATTTTAAATAGTAGAGTTATTATTGTTTTCTCATCACAATGTGGCGGGATGAGAATTATTGACTTGTATCCCAATTTTTGATTTATTACTTAAGTGAATCATTTGCCATCGTCTTTCAGATTTGGCGGTATTTACTACTTGACCAAAAGCACATTTAGTATGAACAAAACACATGAATTCATGGATAGATCCATATTATACTTTCCGCATATGATAGCATATTTCGGAGAGGTTCCCGAAATCGATGGGGCGAGTGGCCAATGGTCAGACAAAGCATGGAATAAACCCAGAGGAATCTGAGACAAAAGAAGAAAACATTCTTGGCAATTGTCTTGGTAATCCAGTGATTGAGACTTTGATTCATCTGAAGAATGCTTTAAACAGCATAGAATAGTACGGCCTGTAATTTATTCTTGCGAGAGTTGCGTCATCTTGACTCCAGTCTGACTGGGGCAATAAATGTTCGGGACTGTTTCATCATAATGGACGGCAAGTAAAATTCTACATATAAATTCTTTAGCCTAGAGATACCATTAACCACGAGCCTCGTCGACTTTTTCTAAAAGCAAAACTTGCAAAAGTTCAATAAGGCTCCTTTCCTGAAGAATCAAGCCATTTTCATTACTGGGTAAAGTGGCCCTTGGGTTGGCTTTGTCCACAAGATGTATTACAAGAAGAAAAGACCATCAAAGGAAATCACAGATCCTTCCAAGACTCTATATTCGTGACAATGCTTTCGTATTCTTGGAGTGCTTATAAATTGTAAAAGCCAACAAAACTTTAGATGGACAGGTTAATACCTTGATTTGTGGTATCCATCCGGGTTTTGAATACATTGGCCGATATTCTGAGTTCATCTCTGAACTTACTTCTCGGTCAGTTTGCGTCAGTCAGCTGCTCTACCAAATCGAGCCCATGATATTCTAATCAAGATCTCGATCCAAGTCAGGAAGCAGCCGTCAAGCATGCTATGGATGATCTTTCAACCATTATAGAGGGTCTTCCAGGGACAGGGAAAGCATGAGTATTGAATGAGCTCGTCCCAATTGTTGCATGGAAACTCTTTTCCCATTTTTGTCTCATGCGCGTCAAACACTACAACGGACAACGTTGCCACTCAATTACTCTCGATCAGTGCACACTCAGTAGTGAGAATTGTTCCCGGTTGTAGAGAAGCAGCGTACAGAGATGATGGACGCATAGGTCCATTCTGTTTGCACGTAAAAAGTTATAACCTGAGCCAGCTCAGATGAGAGTACTTGCAGACAATTTGCTTGACCCTGAGTTTATTCTTAATGAAACGGAATATAAGGCCATTTGGAACACCAGAAACCCAATTTACTAGAGGATAGTCGCCGAAAGCAAGATTTTAATAATAACAGCAATTGTTTCTGGGCCTATAAAGCTCGGTAAACTTCCCCAAGTGTCGATATTTATAGTTGCCGAAGCTGGTCAGTGTTTTGAGTTTATCAGTTTGGTCCCACTTTTACTTCCATTAACGAGCAAGATAGTGCTTACAGGTTGTAGAATAGAATACGTGAAGCCGGACACTACCCAAAATCTTGAATCTTCTTTGTTAAAGAGAGTTATCTCTAAAGTTGAGCACGTGCCATGTTGTTACCTTAAGAAACAATATCGAATCAATTCTGAGATACTCAAGCCATTGGATACTCCATCACCCTGCCATGTTTTCAAAGATTCTTCAAAACCGTATACATGTTATGAGCAGGACCCTTCTGGTATCCTGATTGTTGATTTGGATACCGATACTGGTAGCCATGACTTATCACATGAATATGATTACCCAAGTGAAGTGGTTTATGTGCCTATTATGAGACAGGTAAAGAGCGTAGTTCAGGTCTTGAACAGCCTCATATCCGTGAAGAATCGAGTGATCTCGGCTAGGTGTCATCACATTCGATCATGACCAGCAAAGTTTGATCACAGCCACTGCTATAAAAGACAAAATCCTGAACAAGAACTCAGAAAGCGTCAAGACTTATTACGACAATGACAAGTTTGATTGGTCAGCGTCGTTTGCCATCGATCAGGTATCGGGAATCACAGTTTCAACCATTGATGCGTTCCAAAGCAAAAGTCTCGATTTTGTTGTTTTGGCATGTGTTTGTTGGTGAAAGGCTGAAGATATAAAAAGACAACTTCATGCAAGACAATGGCGCCTGGAAATAACGAGAGCCAACAAAGGTTTGATTTTAGTTGGAGATCCGCAATGTCAGTTGGAACATTTTGGGGAAAAGATGCGTGCTGTGAACCTGTCTGATCCATGTAATTGGTCATAAACCGAGGTTCAGAGCCATGATAAACGAAGCACTATTCTGTGAGCATCAAGCAAGCTTTTTTCAAGAAGTTCCCTTTTCTTAAATTAAATCAAAACAAGTTCTGTCGAAATATGCTTTGTCTTTGAACCAAACATGCTTTTTAGCGATTTGTTTCAATTTTCCTGAAGCTTGGGTAAAATACAAGTTATAGCCACAAAAATGCAGTTTCAGTTTCATTAGCCATCACTTGTTTAAGCTTTCGCTCTGCATTTATTCATTCTGGCTCAACAAAATTGTTATTTTGCGATTTGAAGGAGCCCAGACGACATCATCAGTTATCTTTCTCTTGGCAGAGATTTGAGAAAACATCAAGCAGCACTCATATAAATTGTCACCAACGTCAGATTCCAATTTTTCGATAGACTTTTTTTTGAATGAGTTGAAGAAAATTCAGGGGTTCCCAGAATATCCATAGCCAGCACCCTTAGTCATCTTTAGTGAGAAGCTGTTTGTACACATGCCACAGTCTGTTTACAGAAAGTATTCCTAGAGCCAGCAAAAAGCTTAGTACACCTATAATGAAGATCAATCGTTTGGCTATAAGCCACAGAGCTTTAAACT
This sequence comes from Metschnikowia noctiluminum, assembly GCA_030578735.1. Lineage (NCBI taxonomy): Eukaryota > Fungi > Ascomycota > Pichiomycetes > Serinales > Metschnikowiaceae > Metschnikowia > Metschnikowia noctiluminum. The sequence continues at coordinate 101,223 of JAKTYO010000020.1, read as the reverse complement.
TGCTTGTGCGCTCAGGGAATTTAGTACTCTTCTTTTCATAAGGTTTTTGTAGCTCTTCTTCTGGGTCCTTGAATAGAGGATCTGGGTTGATGCCTTGTTTTCTGGGTAGCACCTTAATTACATTTTCTAATTCCGGTTCTGGCTTGAGGTCGAGCAAATATTCAAATTCATCGGCATCTAAATTCATAGAAGAGAAAGAAAGGTCTGATAGCTGCAGTGACATTTTGGGGGAAAAATACTTAAGATTAAAGGTACAGGTTATAATGCGACCGATGTGGTTTGTTGCAAATTAATGATTCGCAACCGTCAAACCGAGAGTCACAATCTTTGAACTTCATGCTAATGGACGTATAAAATAAAATATCAAGCCTACGGTAGAATTTGGTGAAATTGCTTTAACAAGATTCTTCAATAATCTCCGAAATCCAGGTCCTTTCATCTTTCGAAGTAGAGGGTAATAAGATTGGGTCCTTATCAGTATATTAGTCGAAACGAACCTCGAATCTTTGATGTGATCAGAAGTAATAGATCCAATCAGCGCCAGTTAGTATATCAGTCGTCGACTTTATAATAAGTTCCCCAATTATTCCAGCTACAAACTGAGATTCTAGTTACAGCAAGCAATGGACTCAATATTTCAATTCATTTATGTCGAGATCGAATAAAGCCTGCTATTAGCTCCCGTTCAAGCAATGAACAAAAGGAAATCTTTAACGCTTTAATCCAGACTTTCTCGCCCGCTTCATGGCTGCCAACTTGGCCTCCTTCTCCATTTCTCTCTTGTCCTCAAGAAGAGCATTTCTCTTGGACCGGGACTCCTCCTCCAAGATTTCGGCACCTGTAGCCTCCATGTCATCCGAGTCGTAGTCGTCATAAGAATAGTGAGATCTCTTCTTACCACGGTTGAAAATCGACCAGATCTCGTCGCGGTCGTAATCTGGCTCATCTTCCTCGATTTCCTCGTCTTCTGATGCAATGAACGAGTCCATATCGTCAGACTCTTCACCATCTTCATCATCTTCCTGATCATCAGGATTATGATCCGCTCTTCCTTTGCTTGATGTCTGTCCCTTATTTCTAGGCTTTTGTTTAAGTTTTTCCGCGAGAGCAGACGATGGCTTCCGCATGGGAAGCGGTGCTCTCGACTGTGCATGTTGTGGCTGTGTTTGTGGGGCTCTTGACAGCGTCGATCCGTTTGACGAGCCCAGAGGTTGGACCCGTTCGCTAGGTCTACTACCATTTTTTTCTTTGCCCGAGTTTTGTGACTTGTTACCTGTAGAGGCGCTCCATTCATGATCCGGAATCCTGCGCCTGGAAATATTTCCAGTAGCTTCAGGCGACTTGGTTTTCTGTTTGATGGCAATAGACATTTTGCTCTGGTCTATCCCAGAGGCCTTTGCCATGAGCTGGCTGAATGACATCTTGGGTTTTCTATCGGCTTGGACATTCGATACTTGAGAAGACGACAGTAGAGGTCGCTTAGGAGCGCTATTAGTGCCAGCTCGAGGTTTAATCTGGTCGCTAGCCCGATTTTTCGACACACGAGCCGCTTGATGAGAAGAATTTCCAGGTTGCCGAGGGCCTATTCTGGGCTTCGAGAGAACCGAAGGTTTGGGCTTGAAGCCCTTCTTTTCTCGTAGTTCTCTTTCCTTCTGCTCACGCTCGGCCTTTCTCGCTGCTTTGAGCCGAGCCACTACAGGATCAACAGGTCTCTCGGAGGGAGGAGTATTCAGGCTCGGCCTGGAGCTTGGACGATTTTGTAGACTATTTGAGCCATTTGAGTTGCTGTTAGTCGGGGCCATGGAGCTGATCTGGCCTTTTTTTTGGAGTCTTTCTAGAATCTTGGAAGCACTCATTTTGCATGTACCGTCTAAATAAAGATGCGAATGGAAAGTTACGTCTTATTAGTAAAGACCAGAAATCAGGGCCAGAGGGGCTATAAAGAATGTTTGCGGCACTTTCTTGTTTGCGGGGAGGTATTGTCTACGCTAAGAAAAGCACTGTCTATGTGAGCTTCGCACCGCGAACTTGATTTCAGTATGCTTCGCGGTTTGAGCCGTCCCCACGAGCGGCACTTCAATGTCATTAATGAGAGGTACTCTGGGAGAAAAATAAAAATCTCCAAAAGCAAAAATCTGTCTATCGTAAATCGCTAGTCAACAATTCGACTAGCACTTTTCTTTTTTCTCGCTGATGTAACCACGTAAGCGATGTCCCTAAGTCCCTTACATCAAAGCGATCAAAGCGCGGATTCGATGTACAAAACAAGAACAAGTTTGACAGAGCATAAGGAAAAGCAAAGACCTCTTCCGAAACACCCCATGTACATCAAAATCATATCCCATCTTCGTCTGCCTTCTCTGTGTCCTCAAACATCGATATGAATTCATTTAGCCCTTTTTCCAATTCGTCCTCTTTTCCTAAATCCGCCATAAGCTTCCTCGCCCTTCTGATCGAAAAGTCTTCACATTTGCGAATTGTCCCACTCACATGTACCGAACGAACCACCACATTGTACTTGTCCACCTTGTCAATTAGTCCCAAAGCCGCGACCACAAGATGAAAATCATTTCTGCTGCATCGCAAAATACCCGTGGACGTCTTGTTGCTGAAATATTTCACAATAATCAGGGATCCTATTGTACCTGAAGCAAATTCCCCGTAATGATCGCTGATCACGCGCTTGACTAGCATCAAAATAGATCGCGTGCTGATGGACGAGGGAGAGGGCGAATGTAGTTGTAGTAACGCATCCTTGGGACTGTTGCTGAATTCGTGAAATTTGTTGCTTGAGCTATTTCTCGGCAGAGGCGGATAAAGAATCTCGAACAAAATGTATCTATGCTTTAGGCGAACCATGTCTTGTCTGTTGTGTTTTCAGTGGCTTGACATGTGAGTCGCGAGCCATCACAAGATATATGCCGATGACCTGCACAAATCAAATGGTCAAGTACTCGTCTGTGATTTCCTTAGCCAACATCGTATTCCCGCTTATAATGTAAATCAAAGATAAATTGTAGGCGGCCTCCATCAGCAAGTCATACTCTTCATCATTTCCAAGCTCCTCGTGATATGACAATACCGACTCATAATGCTTTACAGCAAGCGTGGGAAGCCCAATCATATGGAACAATCTTCCAAAATTGTACTCGATCTCCTGCTTTTCATACGCAGTAGCAGTCTTCTCTCTGGCGGTTTTGTATTCTAGAAGATAGCTTATACCTTGAAGAAGCTGCATATGACGACTGTTGCTATTTCGCTGCATTGACCTGTGTACATGCGCCAATCCAAGAACAAAACAGATGGTGGGGTCGTGGAAGTATTGCCTGTAAGCACGAGTCATGTAAACGATCGGCGAGGAAAATGTCCGGTTGCTTCCAAGGAGGCAAGCGTAAATGAAAAGGAGATGGGGATGTTCTCTGTTTGTCTTGAAGTCCTTGAGATCTATAGTGAGTTGCGCGGATCCCAGAATTTTGCTCGAGAAAAGTATGGAGTCATAAGCCTTTATCTGACGGAGAAAGTACTTCTGATGATTGTAGTTTGAGAAAGTTGCCCAGGCTCCTATACCTGAGCCAAAGCAACACATGAAGAAATCATAAATTGTTGGAGAAAATTGAGTGGAGTTGAGAACGTACCTGACATTATTTGACACAGACACAGCGTAGTCTTTCTGGCAAATGCCAAGGGTGAGCCTCACTATGCGTAAGAGCATACTTCGTGTTTTGTCATGTTTGAAGACACTCACATTTCCAGCTAGGTCAATGGTGCCAATAGCTTCTTTTAAGTCATTTTTGAAGTGTCTCAACAAGTAGGCATATTGAACAAAGATCCAGAACCAGGTATCGTAATCAAGACCACGAAATTCGGTTTTGGATGTGACAATGGTTCGCGAGTTATCGGTGTCGGCGTATCCCTCGAAAAGCTCTCGAATTCGGTGGAGTTTCTCATTGAAAGCCAGCTCCTTCTTTCTTTTATAAATTGTGATTCCTCTGAAGATTGTCTTGCGGTTTTTGGGAAAAAAGGTTCGTATCTCGACAAACATCTCTATTAGCTGCGAGGCAAGCTTGAGCCATGCAGAGACCGCAGCATCGTGTCGCTGGTCAATCGCTTCTTGCAACCTGGTCATGCGATTGAACTTACCCTTGACCACACGCGTGGCATTCTCTTCAATTTTCTGTCTGTCGGTCGCGTCCAAGTCCTTTTTGCGTATTTTCTTATAGTAGGATGAGTTTTTGATGAGCGCAAGATTATCTTCCTGATCATCCTCATCATCAAAGTTGTCGGTTTGCGGGGTTTCCAGTGGTCGTTCAGATATATTCGAGATTTGACTTTTCGACACATCTTCCATGAGTTGAGTGGCCAAGTCCATTTCTTCCGTGTGGTACAAGGCCTCAATGAGGGTCAATTTGGCATCCACATTGCTTGGGTCTCTTTTGAGTGTCCTCATCAACACGGTCTTGGCGTCTCTATAGTTCTCGATCTCCAAGAAACATTTACCCAAAAGAATATCCAGATCTGAATTTATCGAGTGATCAAAAAGGAACTTGAGAAATGGTACAGCCTCTGCATAGTAACCATGGGCCTCTAAATCAGAACCAGCATCGAGAAAAAGATCAAGCATTTCTTGCTTGTCTTCTTGCATAAACAAATATCCAAACTGTTCGACGGCTTCATCTTTCTGCTCCAAAGCCAATCTGAAGCTACCGAGCTTGAACCGTATATCGATCGGTAAGGAGTAGTCTCGAGACATGAAGATGTCACAGGAAGTAGGCTTCTTGGAGCGGAAGTATGCTAGACGCTTTTGCTTGTTGAACTCAACATCATCCAGCTCATCCCACCACGTTTCGTCTGTTCTCTCTTGTTTCCACCGCGATACCATCTTGATCAACCTGATTCCCGTGGCCCAGGACTCTTGGGCCGCAAGCAACTCGCACGAAATGTTGAGTTCTGTCCAATCATATATGGGATATTCTCTATTGGGCTGCGGGTTCAAGTTGCTGTCGAGCACGCGCATGTAAAGACTCACTGCATCATTATAACGCTTTTGCTCAGCATAGACACTGGCCAAATTACGAATAATCGACGTTTCTTGTGGATACGCTGCAAGCAACTTCTGAAACCCTTCTAGCGCACGCACATAGTGTTTTTTCTCCTTATAAAGCAACGACCGCTCGGTGAGATAGTGGAGGGAAACGCCGTTAGTCTTTGCAATTGCGTGATTATAACAGTGGATGGCCTGATCGATATAGCCCAACTCCGCGCTAATGTCTGCCACGAGCCCCCAGAAGTCGCCGTCGGCCTCTCCACTTTCTGCGGCAAGAAGCCAGAAAAAACAGCACTTGTTGATGTTGCCTCGGATTTGGCAGATCTCACCTAGCGTCTTATATGCGTTGAAATTGCGCGAGTCGAGCTTGATGACCTCGGAGTAGTGCTTCCAAGCAACGGAAAGATCGCCTCGAACAAATGCCTCGTTACCTTCTGACATGTGGTGCTTTAGCTCGGGGTTGTTTTCAGCATTGGTCAGTCTCATGGCACGCCTTCTGAACCCTTTAGCTGAAAGCGGCTTTCTGCGTACCTTAAACCCAGACGCAGCCTTGATGTTGTCTCTGAGCGAATATCCATCGTTCAAGTCGTCGTCACCTTCTGAGCCTTCGTCGTCGGTCCACGGGATGGGCAGAGGGAAGTTAAGGTCATCCTCATCTGCCTCATTTAAATATCCGGTATTAAAGCGCTTATCCGCAGTTTTTCGGCCCTCGCCATTGGTCAATTCGGGGTCAATGTCTACGTCGCTACTGTACTGGTACTCCTCGTCGGAAAAGTCCAGAGCCTCGTTATCCATGTGTGGTGAGGCCATTGAAGCGTGGGGTTATCTATCAATATTTCTGGTTCCGGTGCATATTTCGGGCGGTTTATTCTCTAGATAAACAGATGCGCGCTCCCTGGCCCTATTTCTGGGTGGGATTTATGGCTGCAGGTTTTAGGGAGGTCATGGCGATCACGTGAGATGACAGGTATCGACCAACGCCTGTGGACGGTGAGTCGGGGAGTGAAAATTTTTTTTGGTAGAGTGGAAAAAGGGGATTTCGAGGATTAAGCGTGAAAAAGACATAGTAAAGATACATCAAGGATCATCTCTGAAGAAGAAGGGATTGATCAACTTATTTTGTTAAACACAATTTACCCACCTGTGCAATTGCGTAATAGCACATTCGACACGGAGTAGTCATAAATTCCTACAATGGCAGCAGGCCCAGACAGGTAGTCAAATCATAGGGCCTGAAGGCTCGAGCCCGTGTAATTATTAGTTACTACACATTCTAGTATAAATTCAGCGAGTCAATTGTTTTAGTTAATGATGGCTCGGGAAATTCAGTGATTTCATGGTGATGAATAATTCAGAGTAGAGCATTTTGAGCAATCCTGCCAAAAAAAGTCGAGGCATATGTCATTGCTAAGTAACTTGGTGGTTTGGCCCATATCTGGAGGTGGTGCTTCTTTGACCGTCTGTTGGTCTGCTGGCCCAGCCCTGGCTACAGCACATATCAGGTAGATTTGCGGTGATGCCGGACCTCGCTATTATTCTCTGACACAAAATTTTGCTGAAAACGGTTTCATATTTGTGAACAATTTTTCTTTCTGTTCTGAGCTTGCGCTTTGAGTATGTGGATCGATACCAAAACCGTTCTGGGCATATCTTGATGTGGGTGTGAAGTATTGTTGTATGAATGTGGCGGAACTTTGAGGTCAGCATGCAGCAGTAAACAATCTAAGAATTGAGTTCACTTATAAAAAAGATTCAAAAACACTATATCGAGA
>JAKTYO010000020.1:68571-93456 GCA_030578735.1 Metschnikowia noctiluminum | reverse complement strand
AAAGATACATCAAGGATCATCTCTGAAGAAGAAGGGATTGATCAACTTATTTTGTTAAACACAATTTACCCACCTGTGCAATTGCGTAATAGCACATTCGACACGGAGTAGTCATAAATTCCTACAATGGCAGCAGGCCCAGACAGGTAGTCAAATCATAGGGCCTGAAGGCTCGAGCCCGTGTAATTATTAGTTACTACACATTCTAGTATAAATTCAGCGAGTCAATTGTTTTAGTTAATGATGGCTCGGGAAATTCAGTGATTTCATGGTGATGAATAATTCAGAGTAGAGCATTTTGAGCAATCCTGCCAAAAAAAGTCGAGGCATATGTCATTGCTAAGTAACTTGGTGGTTTGGCCCATATCTGGAGGTGGTGCTTCTTTGACCGTCTGTTGGTCTGCTGGCCCAGCCCTGGCTACAGCACATATCAGGTAGATTTGCGGTGATGCCGGACCTCGCTATTATTCTCTGACACAAAATTTTGCTGAAAACGGTTTCATATTTGTGAACAATTTTTCTTTCTGTTCTGAGCTTGCGCTTTGAGTATGTGGATCGATACCAAAACCGTTCTGGGCATATCTTGATGTGGGTGTGAAGTATTGTTGTATGAATGTGGCGGAACTTTGAGGTCAGCATGCAGCAGTAAACAATCTAAGAATTGAGTTCACTTATAAAAAAGATTCAAAAACACTATATCGAGAACGATCTTATTTGAGGATTTTTAACATAAGCCACAAAAGTGGGCATGGCTCAGTATGAGACAATATTGATAACATCACGTAAACAATGTAACGATGTTAAGGGCTTCGAAGTCTTTCTTGGCACTGAGATAAATCGTTTCCGCTGTGCGACTTCTTGTTAAGCAATCTTGTTTATTCAGACTTCTCTCACATTTGATCCTTACACAAGCAATTGAGTAGATTTGAGGGCTCAAAGCAGTGACTTGGTGAGCTTGCCTGGCTGTGTGGGCTTAAGAAAAAAAGCTTCTAGCCTCAATGTATTTAGACCCAGAACGAAATATGAGGGCATGCTCAAGTAACATCAAGGCGTCATTGTGTGACTCCTGAGCTGTGTTGTGGGCTGTGTTGGACAGTTACAAGCCGATTCAAGTTGTGAGTGTCGGAAATATATTCTGAAAGATAATTCATTTTTAGAATTCCGTTGAAAACTTTGTACGCTTAATTGTTCCAAGCCCTACCAACAGAGAAAGTTTTTCCTTCTAAAGTTGAGATTTGAATGCCCGCAAGTTTCGTACAAGTTGCACTTTGAAGTCAAACGATAGAAGAGAGTCAAGCCCTGAAAAGAATTGATATTTACCTTCGACGCCCCCTTTGAAATGTTCAAGTCACAGTAAGTACGCTGCCTCAGACGCTTAATAATCGCATCATCCTGTTGGGCGCGCACACCCAAGTCCCCAGCCTCTTGAAAATTGTCTCGAAGTCTTGTCAGTATTTCTCATCGAGTGATCTTTCCAAATTTCCAGCGGAAATGTACGGAAATGAGAAATCAAAGTCCAAAATCTTGAAGCTGGCTCACTTTTGGAAGTCATGACTCGGAATCCAGAACCCAGGAAACCTTCCTTTACTACCCCAAAGGAGACCACCAAGATTCAGATTACATGGGCTAACTTCATATTATACCTCTTTGGTGATTTTCCTCACATAATCATGACTAACTAAATAACAAGACCGAGTATTTATAGTTTCCACTCAGCTGCAAAAAATCAAAGTTGAATCTCTTGACTGTTGAACCTTTAATCTCTTGATCTTTTTCATAAAAGAGCAACCTTATCCCAAATCAACTTTTAGCGCCGCGGCTCGGCTCCACACAGCCCCGCGCCCACTGCTCTTCTGGAACCAGCGACTATATACCCGAAAAATGCAACGCCGCTCCTCTCTCGGCGGGTCCAAAAGTCCAAACCTAAGTCGGCTGTCTCCCGGGTCATTCCTCACATTTCATTCCATCGCACATTTCTTGAGTGCTACTTTGAGGACATTTTAATCGCGCACTCCTTTTTCCTTTTTAATTTTAAAGAGATCATATCAAAATGTCCGCAAACGACTTCTACAGCTCTGACGATAAAGGTGATAGACAGGACCAGTACCGGGATCAGTCACAAAACCAGAGAACTTCTCAGCAGGGAAACTCACAAGGCGGACAACAGCAAGACGGTGACAGAGGGCTTCTTTCTTCTGCCATCGGAGCGGCTTTCAACAGCGGCAATGGCGGTAAAAAACAGAGCAGTGGAATCGAGGGCATGATTGGCTCTGCCATTATGAACAACATCACCGGCGGCGGGAAGCATGGAAACAACAACGGGAACCTGGGCGGCTCCTCAAATATGTTGGGCGGGCTTTTGGGTGCAGTCACCGGTGGCGGCGGAAACAGTAACCAAAACAATTACGGAAACCTGGGAAATAACGGCAACTACGGGAACCAGAACCAGAGCAGCTCAGGGGCCGGTGGGTTGGTCGGAAGCCTTTTGGGGGCTGTAACTGGTGGAAAGAACGACAACAAGCACGGAAACCAGGGCAACTACGGAAACCAGAATAACCAGGGCAACTATGGAAACCAGGGTAATTATGGCAACCAAGGTAATTACGGCAACCAGGGTAATTACGGCAACCAGAATAACCAGGGTAGCAACGGCTCTGGTGCCGCTGGGATGGTTGGCAGTCTTCTCGGTAGCTTAGGCGGTAGTGGCGGCAAGCAAAATAGTGGAAACCACGGTGGGAATAACGGGAACTATGGCAGCAGCAACGGAGGCTACGGCGGTCATAATGGTGGATATAATGGTGGGAATCAAGGCGGGAACTATGGTGGTCATGGTGGTCATGGTGGACATGGTGGTAATGGTGGTAATGGTGGCTATGGTGGTAGAAACGACCAGGGTGGCAATTACGGCGGTAGCGACAACTCCTGGGGCTACGGAGAGGAGAGACCACAACAAGGTGGAGGAAGACACAATGGTGGGGGCCAAGGTTACGGCGGCAATGGCGGCTACGGCGGAAACAACCAGGGCGGCAGGTGGTAATTGTGATTTGTCCTTCTGTTACTTCTAGATTTAAAGGCAGTCGCGGATCGGTCTGATTTTTTTGGAAAGTTGCCAAGACGGGCTTCAAGTGAGAGTATAAATGATTGATTTTTTTTTAAGATGACATTCATCCCGTAAACCTGCTGCTTTTTATTCCTTTGTAGCATCCTAAAGAGGTGTGACTGGACCTCTCAGATTTAGCCAAGCGGGGTAAGCCGAGCATTGCTGCGCTTTGTTGTAATCTACTATTTGTCGTGATGAGAGATGCGACAATACGGCCGGAATGGACATTCACGAAAAACGTTATTTTATGGCATTTCCGCGTAGCTCTCTCAAACTTCGTGATACGTAGATTCATCATTTTCCATCGTATCTGCAAAGGCGGAACTCCCTGAAATCACGGTCAACCTATGAATTCCTAGAGAGACGTTGCGTTTTTTCCAAAGTTTTGATTTTAGACCCTGGAGATAAGCACCGGGTTCGGGTTTCTTCGGGCATTCTGATCACAAAGTGGATAGACATTTTTATAAGACTTTGACTTATGCCAACAAAGACCAAAAGGCCAGGAACTTGAGGTTCGGTGACTCAAAAATGGGTGTAGAAACGGATATTGACCGGTGCGAAATTGATTGGGAATTCGAAGACCAACTCATGTTAGAGCTGAGTGAGGTCAGCGAAACCCACATGGCGAAGTAAGTTCACAAAGTCGTGAAGTATTGTAGGCCATGAAGTCTATCGGGACTGAAAGCTTTTCTAGACAGAAATGGCTCTTTTCTCATGGGTAATACAGATCGACGTAAACTGTATGTTGCGCTACCATTTGAATTGACCCAAATAATTTATAAGCCAGATCTTCTAAACTGTCACGGGCTCAAGTGGCTTTACTTCTACAATTATGACAAGTTTACGGCGAATCCACAACAAATCAAGGCAAGTTCACGACTAAAAAGGGCTAAATTCACGGCAACTTTATGACGAGATTCCAGCGATCATTACGGGCGGGAGTGGGAGTTGAATTTGTTTTTTTATTTCTTCTTGGCTTTCAAAGCCGTTATCAGAAAAATGATTATCAAAAAATTGTCTTCCTTTTTTTCAAATCAATCGTTTTTTGCCATAATATGGCCGTATCGTGCAACACTAAAGCCGAAGACCCATTTTACCGAATCGTGGCAATTGTATGAGACAAAAATCATTCTTAGTTGAAGAGATAGGTCGTCTCTAATCTCGGTAAGAGTAGGCATTACATGAGAAAATTCTTCATAGACGCCGCAAAATTCCAAGAAACAAAAGTTTTCCAACCTCTTCAAAGATATGCCAAAAAATATCTCTAGAAGAAAATCCCAGGGCCCAAGTCTCAACGAGCCACACTACGCGCGCCGCGTTTTGAGGGCCCCGCTAATCATATTCAGTAACTAACATGGCATTGAGTTCGATTGCTGCATTTGCTTCTAATCCTTTCCAAATCGCATAATCATGAACAGTTTTGTTGTTGTGTTGTTGCTCACAATTTGGCGAGTCTCTGCTGGATCTGTGGCTGTCAATCTATACGCCAATTGGACAGACTCTTCATTCCCAGTACAACTAGTAGAGGCTGTCGCATCGCATAATGAAACACTATATACATCTGCTTTAAAAGCCCTTCTGGGCACTTCCGGTGAAGATTCGGACTGGAACGACTGGGAAGATGATGCGGAAGATATAGACGGGGAGATGGATGGTGATGCTGATCCCACAAGTGACGGTGATTTTGGTGACATCCCTCCTAAGAAGTACTCATTAGAAGTCGACTCAGCCACTGATGAAGCTCTTTATAAAAACTTGGCTCTGCAGTTGACGCCTACCCAAGTCGGCTTTATCAACCTAAATTTGGTGAATAGCATATATTCGCCACGGATTCAGGCGCACTACGACCATTACATCTATGATGTACGACCCGAGCTTGAAGCCTTGGTCCAGAAACAATGTGCCACTGATTCTTTTGGAGAAAAAATTGAAGCCCCATTGGGCGCATGGGTGAAATATGGGCTGCGGGTCTATTGCTCGGAACAGGACCTTTTTGCTCTTCAATTAGAAGGGCTCTCGGAGCCCATCTTGGCCTTTGACCGTGCCGTAGGTTCTGATAAAGAATCTCCTATGCTTGCATTCTACGGATCTCCCGAAAGCGACAGATTTGCAGGTATGCTCTCGACTCTTTACCAGCTCGCAGAGGCCGGGAATCTCCAGTTTGTGTGGCGCTATGTACCTCCAATGACGCCGCTTCCTCTTCTTCTTTCTGGATACGGAAAGACCCTTACAGTCAAGACCGATTTGAAAAGAGCGCCGGTCCCAAATGAGTTGAGAATGTCCCATTCTAGATTCTTGGAAAACTTCAAAAGCTCGAAATTGTACTCGGTGGCTCATGAAACACTACCTCACATTTCCACGATGCTTGCTGCCGTTGTCCTAGACACCAAGCCCGATAAAAGATTTGAAATATTGTCAACACTCTTGAAAAACTTCCCAAAGTACGCGCCTCACTTGAAATATCTACAAAAGCCCTCAAATTTCGACAGTGTACTAAAACATGCCAAGGCAAACGAGAAATTGGGCGCATCACGGGACCTTACCGGAATGTTCATAAACGGAGCTATTGTGCACAAACTCGAGACAGACTTACCGTTTATCATCCGAAAGCTTGAGAAAGAGGTTGTGCTAATTGAAGATATGGAAAAGTTAGGTTTCACGAAACTGCAAGCTAAAAAACTCTTTTCCAAATTTGCTCTTTTGAGTGCTTACAAAGAAAACCAGTATCGCACAGGCTCTTCTCACAATAGATACGCTCTATACAAGGAAACCTTTGATGCAGAAGATCCTTTTTCCGGTGGTGTTGTTTTCTTCAATGATTTGGGTAAAGATGACAACTATAACTTGTATTCGCCTGATAGATACAAGGTCTACATCGAAGAAGCGGCCCAGTTCAGACATGGTCAGATCCCGCCATTGAAGGAAAACGTTCACGATATTATATTTGTGATGAACTTTTCAAACAAAAGTCAGCTCAAGGTGTTTTTTGCAATGTCAAAAATGATCTTGGACAAAGGCATTCCCCAGCAACTAGGAATCTTGCCTTTAGTTGTCAGCGAGAAAGACGCTCGCATTACAGAAATGTTCTACCACATCTTGGAAGTTGGAGAGCTCACCGAGGCACTCGCGCTTCTCTATAAGTACTATGATGCCAAGGCCGAGGACGAGGAGGCTCTCTTCAATTTGGTAACTAACGCGGAAAAGAAACGTTTTACGCAATATCAAAATACCATTGACAAATATTCCATCCTCGAACCGTCGGTTGTTTTGAACGGTGTCATAGTCGATATGCGCTCGTCTAATTGGCAAGCACAGATGGGCCAGCAAATTGTGCACGATGTCAAATTACTTCAAAATTCAATTCGTCAGGGCCACGATCAACGAAAGCCGCTCAAAGAGGCTTTATACCTGGGCTCGAAATTTTATCGTAATTTGAAGATTACGCCTAAAGATCCGGGCAATATCAGGTACAAACGCGTCACATCCGGATTGACCAAGGCATCTGTTGCCTTTCAAAAGGTGGTGGACTCCAGTCAGCCATCCATCACGTTCTGGCTCATTGGCGATTTCAATTCGAATTTGGTACTCGACCAGCTCAAGAGTATCTTCAAATTCATGAGGCAATATAGCGGCAGGTCTACGCAGGTGAGAGTTCTCAACACCGCGAAAGAAGCTCAATTACTCGATGGCTTAATCGATGGGTTTTCTGGGAAAACGCTCACCTCGCAAGAGTTAAAGAAATTAGTGAGTATGATTGACGACACTACGATCCACGTTTTCTCTGAACCTGATCCAGAGAAATTAAAAATTCTTGAAGCCAACTATATCCAGCTGCATCAAAGTATTCTTCTCTTCAATTCGAGGCAATTTCGTCTTGATTCTGCATTTGAGCCTCGTGAATTACAACAAATTGTGGCCTATGAATTTCCCCAACGCTTGGACACCATCGATGAGATCCTCAACGCGTACCCTCAAGATTTCGAATTCCAGTCAATTCTCGACTTTAAGCCCACAGGCTTCAATGACATGGATTGGTATGACCATGTCTCGTCTATCATCACTGAGTCGTTCAATTTGGAAGACTCCATAGTGCGCACAGACGTTGCCAGGTACGACTTCTCGTCTTTGGATTTCGCAAACTCCATTGATTTGACTGGCTACGACAAGCAAAAGCTGGTGGACATTTTGGTCACTTTAGATCCTGTGGACATTTTCTCCCCGAAGTTGACCTCGATAGTAGAATCTTTGCGAGATTTACCCTTTGTGAACATTCTCTTGCTTCTTCAGCCACTTTCTACAGCCGAAGAGCGAGCAGGTGTAAATTCTTTCTACGCTTCAGGATATTCTAGGCTGTTGCCGAAATTCAACTCAGAGGGACAGTTTGTAAGGTACGAAACTGAAAGCTTCGATAACATCCCCCAGGATAGCTACCTGGTGGATATCGATGTGCCTACCAGATGGAGTATCAGCAGAAACGAATCGTCTTCAAATCTTGACTTCAACCAAATTGATGTGACTGGCGATGAAATTACCGCTGACTACATTTTGAAGCAGATTGCAGTCGAGGCTTTCGTTGTTAATGTGAGAAACGGTGCTTCGGTTGCTGGCTTGAATTTCGAAGCATTCAGTCAGCAAGGATATCACGAAGCATTGACAATGGAGACACTCGGATATACTCAGCTACGTCTCGAGCCAGGAGTCTGGCAATTTTCGAAAAAAAGTGATCCCTCACCAGATGCGAAGTATGACTTGCTTTCTGCTTCTGCCAACAAATATATCGCTAGTGACATTCATATGGACTCAACGCCAATATCGGTCTTTTCTCTACATGGAAATATTTTACATGTGCGTACCAAGGATTCTGCGTCTGCGCCCGATTCTGCGTTGAAGCCTGTCAAGAGCAAACACGCAAATGTAAACGTGTTCAGTATTGCTAGCGGGCTCAGCTACGAGAAGTTGATGGCAATCATGATGTTGTCAGTCAAAGCACACACGAAGAAGACTTTGAAATTCTGGCTCCTCGAAGACTACTTGAGTCAGCAATTCAAAGCGCAGTTGCCCATTTTCGCTGCAGCGTATGACTTCCAGTACGAGCTTGTCTCTTACAAATGGCCCATCTGGTTGAGACAGCAGGCGGAGGCACATAGGGTTGTTTGGGCGTACAAGATCTTGTTTCTTGACGTATTATTTCCTGCAGATTTGGAAAAAATCATATTTGTTGATGCTGATCAGATCGCCAGAACTGACCTCTACGAACTCACTTCTCTAGACTTGAACGGTGCTCCATATGGCTTCACCCCAATGTGTGACTCGCGAAAAGACATGGAAGGCTTTAGGTTTTGGCAGCAAGGGTACTGGAAGACAGTCTTGAAGGATGATCTCAAGTATCATATCAGTGCACTTTTCGTGGTGGATTTGAAGAATTTGAGAGAAAACACCGTGGGCGACAAATTGCGTTCGCACTACCAAAAACTTTCCTCTGACCCAAACTCACTCTCAAACCTTGACCAAGATCTCCCAAATAACCTTCAAAGAAATGTGCCAATTTTTTCTTTACCTCAGGAATGGCTCTGGTGCGAGACCTGGTGCGCGCAATCGGAGAAAAAACATGCTAAGATGATTGATCTTTGCAACGATCCCACGCTGCTGGAGTCGAAGATCGCAAGAGCAATACGTCTGATTCCCGAGTGGAAAGGCTATAATGAGAAGCTTCAAAACATAGGCGACGGAAAACTCAGGATTGTTCATGACGAGCTCTGATGCTGCTCATTTTTTCAATCACCTTTCTGACCTACCCCGGAATTGCAGTCGCAAACGTGGCGTGTGCAGTACGTGCGATAACAGCGCGTGGCTCTAGATATGATCTGCACACAAGTGTAGTTGTCAGCGCACGTGAAAAATCATCAATTCGGGCATGCGGGTATTGGCTCGTTATTTAACTTTTGAGAGAAGCTTGAAAACTTCCCTAAGAATCAAGGCAGAAATAAAAAGATGATCTTCACAATGATGCTCGATGGTTTAACTGTGATCTGACGTTATTTTTATGGTCAACGCAAAGGTTACGAAGGTTTTCCCACGGACAATGCCACTATGCGACACGCCTATCGTGTGCCCGTGAGTCACTTGCACATTGCGTCATGTGTGCAGGCCGCCTCGAGTTTGAACAATGACGATCTGGAAAAAAAAGAATGTCACCACTTCGACTACACCGAAATTTTTCAACCTTGCACAGCCGCAGTATCTTTCCATTTTTCATAAATAAATCCTAACATTCACTATGAAAATTACGGAGAAGTTGAGTCAAGTACACAGTTGTGCCAATGCGCCGCCAGCAACATTTTCGTTCGAGTTCTTTGTTCCCAAAACCTCGCAAGGTGTGCAGAATCTCTACGACAGAATGGACAGAATGTACGACTTGAACCCGATTTTTATCGACATTACGTGGAATGCCGGTGGAAGGTCTTCGTCTTTGACTAACGAAATGGTTTATACTGCGCAGTCGACCTTGGGGCTCGAGACCTGTATGCATTTGACGTGTACGAATATGGCTGTTTCATACATTGACGAAGCCTTGGATAAAGCTTACAAGGCCGGATGTCAGAACATCTTGGCCTTGCGCGGAGATCCTCCTTTAGACGGCTCGGAGTCGACTGGAGACTTTAGATACGCAAAGGACTTGATTGCTTATATTAGAAAGAATTACGGCGACCACTTCAACATTGGTATTGCCGCTTACCCTGAAGGCCACCCAGAGGAAAAGGACGATCGGAAGTTGTTGCAGTATTTAAAAGAAAAGACTGATGCCGGTGCCGATTTCATCATCACGCAAATGTTCTACGATGTCGAGAATTTCATTGCGTGGTGTGCCAAAATCAGAGAGTATGGTATCAACATCCCCATTATCCCAGGAATCATGCCTATTTCGACATACTCTGCATTCGTCAGAAGAGCCAAGTGGTCGCAAGTTGCTGTTCCGCAACACTTTTTCGACGCTTTGGACCCGGTGAAGGATGATGATTTTGCCGTGAGAGAGCTCGGCACGCAGCTCGTTGCAGAATTATGTCAAAAGCTCATTGACTCTGGCTTCGTCAACCATTTGCATTTCTACACTATGAACTTGGAGAGATCCACAATCATGTTGTTGGAGAGATTGAACTTGATTGAGTGCGTGAAGGAAATCGATACTGTGGGAGAAGATCTTCCATGGAGAAAATCATTGCACCCTAATAGATCAAAAGAGGCAATCAGACCAATTTTCTGGCAGAATAGAAAGTATTCTTACATCAGCCGGACTTCTGGATGGGACGAGTTCCCCAACGGAAGATGGGGTGACTCCAGATCTCCTGCTTTCGGTGACATTGATCTTTCTGCCTCTGCGCTCTTGAGACAATCCCCCAAAAGAGCCTTGGAGTTGTGGGGATGTCCCCAGAATTTCAAGGATTTGGCCAACATCGTTATCAACTACTTGAAGAACGAGGTGAAGGCCTTGCCATGGAGTGATGGCCCAATCGGGACTGACACAGACGTGTTGAAAGACTCTTTGATCAAGCTCAACGAATCAGGTTTCATCACCTTGAATTCTCAGCCTGCCCTCAACTCTGTCAGATCGAACGATAAGGTCCACGGCTGGGGTCCCAAAAATGGCTTTGTCTACCAAAAACAATATTTGGAGTTCATGGTTCATAAAAGCGTCGCCTCCAGGTTCAGTCAGGCAGTGAAGTCACACAATGTTGCCGATCCTACTGGCCTCATTACGTTCTATATGGTAGACAAGGAAGGAACCCTCACCACCAATACACAAGATGATGATATCAATGCAGTGACATGGGGAGTTTTCCCAGGTGAAGAGATTTTGCAGCCTACCATCGTTGAAAAAGTGTCGTTCTTGGCGTGGAAAGACGAAGTCTTCTCATTGCTTGATGAATGGGTTTCCATTTATCACTCGAAGGTGATTGGCGAGCTTGTCGAGTCTGTTAAGATCGACACGTTCTCCAAATTCTTGACTGACTTTGGAAACGACTACGTGTTGTGCAACATGGTGAACAACGATTTCACCAGCGACAACAACAACATGTTTGAGTTGTTAAATGGCCTCGCGGGGTCCGCCATCTAGAGTTATGAAAGCGTCCTCATCTAACCTTACGCATCGCTGCTCATCTCCCATTTACTTCTCAAGATTCCCCCTCCTTTACATTCAGTCATATGACTCGGGTTTTATCTAATTCAACTTGGTGATAAAGCAAATTCTCTGCTAGATAGTCCCAGGCGAGACAGACTTTCGCGTGCGTCTCGTCTAGGAGCAGTGCTGCTACGACCCTGTTTTATGTTTTCATTCCTCAACAACCCTTTCTGCATTATATGCCATGAACACAAACTTATAAATAGCATCCTCAACGGCATGGTTTCGAATAGAAAAAGTAAACATAATCTCAATTATCGTATTCTTCGAATCTTCCAAATTATCGCTTTCAAATTATCGCTTCCAAATTATCGCTTCCAATTTATCGCTTCCAAATTATTGCTTCCAAATCATCGCTTCGAATTCTTTCGCTCGCATAGATAGGATTTCACAAGCCAGTTTCCCCAACTTAGTACTCGATTATTATCCCAGCCGCAAGTCTTTGCCCAAGCGTTCATGCCAAGTTCCCGACCCGCCATAGCTCCAAACTAATGATTTTGAATTTCCCAAACTTATGGCCACTTCGCCCGTGCTCGTTGAGAATCTCGTTTCCAAAAGTATCACAAGGGTACGAGACTCCCAGATATAGCGACTTATCGATCCAGAGCCCATTGTTACCTGAGGAAGAACCAATTGCAATATAATCGTGGTTCGAGTAGATGAGGTTGTCGTTGATGCCTGTGTACATAAAAGCCTTGAACCGCTGGCTTCGGCTGGGGTCCGCCTCGTGCGTTTGGCCCAACTTTTTCTGATCAAACCACTCACATTTCCATAGGAAACATTCGCCGTTCCCGTAGTAGCGGCGATGGTCGTGTGGCCTCAAGCGCTCGTTGACGAAACAACCGAACTTGTTTTTCTTCTCGTCCTGGATCACCATGATATACCCATGTGGCCGTGTGCTTCTGCTACAATCTGAGCCGGGCTTATCAGACGAGACCATGGCCTTGACCACGTTGTCTGCATACCCATGCCGGCTATTTTTTACGCCCTGTTTCTGTCTGAGATTTTCCCGTTGATGCTCGGGGCTGCTGTTCCTATATAGTGTGTTGAGAGATACTCCGTGTTGTTCCAAAGAGTATATGATTTCCCAGTCGTCGTACAACTGTAGTCTGGGCGGCAAAAGCGAGCGTATATTCGCTGCCAACTCTTGGTCCATTAGTCGGTGGCGACAGCACTCACTATAACCAATCAAATTGAGCTCCGAAAGCGGTGGTAGGGAGTCCTCGCTGGACTTTGTGGGCTCGAATTCTTCATCTGTAGCCGTGGCCACAGTAGAGGAGGTCTCAGAGCCTTGTCCGCGGATGAATTTTCCAAAAAGAGATCGAACTTTACCCGGGTTTTCGCGCAGGCCCAGTTCAGTGTCGTCGATGTTGTTCCCGGTCATCAGAAAAACGAATTTTGTGTGTGGTGTAATAGATTTCTGGGGCTGTAGAATCTTGTGCTGATGTCTATTCCTGTCTAAACGGCTTGAGCAGTCTGGGGGGCCTGGAGGCCTGGGGAAGGCTCTATCTCTGTACAGGATCTCGGGGGCCAGCCTCTAGCCCATGGCCATGGCCATGTAATACATGAGTAGACTAAGGTTTGGGGAAATGAGTTTGTGTTCCAAAGTATCATGGCGTGTGTTGGACTTTTTGTTTTTCGAAAAGCCAAGTTGTATATGTATATTTGTCTTCATAAAGATTTATCGTCCTATGGGGCGTTAGTTTCGGGGCGCCTCTCACTTGACCCTTCGCTAACAAAAACTAAATGTACAGAAAAACTTATGATCAGTCACTGATCCAACCCGAGTTCCCACCTAAATTGGAATGGTGCACGCTCTTCCTCATTAAATTGACTCTGTTGTGGGAGAGCGACCTAAGACTGGACTCGGCTCACTTCACAGTACATGTCTGTCTTCGTCCGAAAGAAGTTGTCTGACCAAGTTCTTTAATTAGTTCTCTGATAAGGAGGAAGGTAACTCCGACACCTTGGCGTACTTCCATATGTTTAAGCCGTTGTCAAATATGACAAAATTAAGCCTCTCATGATTTTTCTATTTTCCGCAATCTTGTTTTTTTTTTTTTATTTTTTTGAAAATACGTTACATGATCTTAAAAATTGAAAACAAACTTTCATCTAATTTAACGTTGCAACTTAAAAGAATTAGTACAGGACTAACTTTCAAGCTTAAATATTGAAAAAAAAGACGCGGTCCTGTATCACAATTATAATTGTAATAGAACTTCTCGCTAAGGATATTTGGTTCTGATTTAAAAAAATTGGCCCTCTTCTTGTTGTGAGGTGCGTAATTGATTAATCGATAATGTAAGCTTCTCCTCAATGAAATACCACACAATTGCAGTGAAAATAGGAAAAAATCCCCTAATGTTCTGGAAAAAATTATAATCCACAGTACTCAACCCAGTCTCTCGGGGCGAACTTAAAATTTCAATCCTCATGGAAGCTTTCGAGAAATCGACAGGTCAGACATCTCTGAAGCCACTCTTGAAACGTCATGTTCAGATTCCTCCGATTGAAGCTTCGATAGATTTTCAAATATTGCACTCTTTTTTTCCATCCACAACACCTCGCGTAAAACACCTTGTTGGACGTTGTTCACTTCTTAGTGAGCAAACGACATAAGGCTCAGAAGGAACGCCACGCCAGCCTTGCAGCTATCGATGAACTCGATTTCTGGATAGATGGCCGAGAGTTTCTCATCCAAGCCCGCCATTCCAGCACAGCCTAAAAGAACGCAATCGATCTGATCACCCTTATACTCTTGCAAAACACCCTCGACACGGTCAGAAATTTTCTTGAACTCGTTTTCGTCCGCCAAACTCAACACCAGGACATCAAGTGCACGCGTTTTCTGGAATTTTTCCAGCGGGAACAGCCCTGCACCTGCAAATGCAGTGATGGCAGAGTCCAAAAGGGGGTTCCAGCCGCTTGTGCTTGTCAAAACAAACAGTTTACGAAGTCTGGCATTGGCATAGCTGTAGAGCAATGTTGCCTGCATGATCCCCAAAACTGGCCGCCGGGTTTCCTGGGCAAGACTCAGAATTAGCGGATGGTCGGAGTAGCAGCAGATAAGGTACCCGTCGTGAGATTTATGGAGGTTTTTTTCAAGAAGATCTGGAAGTGTGGCTTGCTCAGACAAAACCAGTGTCTCTGAGCCGTCAATTTCCTTTGGAGACGACTCTGGTGCCGTGTAAAAGACAAGTTCTACGCCGGCAGGGGCTTTCAAAATGCCTCGGAGGTTTTCTGTGACTTTGATTGAGGAGTTTGGGTTGATCACAAGAATGGAGCGCATCTCGAAATGGTGGAGTATCTATTGCTGCTAGGGTTGGCTCTGGCTTAATTAATTGACTGAGTAGATGGGCAGAAGGGTCAAGGGGTTTTTTAAGTCTCGTGCAGATGGAATTGATGTTAAGATTTTAAAAACGGATGTCAGTTGATACAGATTGATTCGTTCTATGTGCACTATTATGTCTATTTATATGTCCCTCTAATTTTGGTCTACAGAATTATTGATTGGCTTGCTCGCTTTAGATAAGCGACGGCCCGATGGCATCGCCGGGCGCCGATAGTGCACGCTGCGAACCGGATGCTAAGTTCATTCAAAAAAGACCAATGTTGAGGAATTTCCGATAAAAAAAAATTCTTATGCTTATCTGTGTTTGGTTTTCTACAATCTGCGATTCAAAAATATTCATAGAGGTCAGAGTGTCGTGAAATGCTGGATGTATAGTTCCTGCCTGGTGCAGCTTCTATCGTTAGCAGTTCTGGCGAACCGAGCCGAGTAGTGTAGGTCACATGACCGGGGCATAAGACAGAGCCGTTGATCTTCTTTGTACATACCCAAAACAACAATATTTTCTGTCAAATCGGCCTGATATCACTCTTCAAATGTCATTTGTGGCTGCTATCAGCAACGCAAGAAACATCGCCACCTGGTCACGCGCGTGTGTGGCTTTGGCCGGGGTTTCAGATCAGATCTCGTTCATAGTCCTGGCCCAGATGGTTTCTATGTTAGCAGTGAACTCCAGTCGAACTACACACGGCGAGATCCACTTTGATTACGATTTTTTCAAAGAGATATCATTTGATGTGAGCAGTGAACCGAGCGAGGGATTTTCCTGGCGGGAAAACGACGCATCGTACTCATTTGTCGTATCGTCAAAACACCTTCTGATGCTCTTGAAAAACTCAGACGCGTATACTCACAACTACGTCTGTCTACGAGTCGAATGTGGCGCACATACACCGACAGCCCGCCTCTATAAGCTCAATGTGGAGATCTTGACCAAGAAATTGGTGTTGAAGAAATACCAGATCAGCTTTCAGCCCGTGGAATTGACACGAACCAATATTCCCGAACGGTACGACGCGTTATTTAAAGACAATGACATCCACCATTTTCTGATCCACGCAACGACTATCAAGCTGTTTTTGGAAACCTCCCACTCGTCCACTGAGGATTTCGGCATCGACGTGAAGTCTGAAAAAATCACCTTTCACGCATACACGAAACAGGTGCTCAAAGACCGCGACTACTTAAAACAGCCAATGCTGCTTATGATTCTGATGGCCGTCGACGACTTGGACGACTCAAATTTGCATGGAGCCCACCTCGCTTTGAATTTCCGTCTCCGAGATTTCAGGGTTTTCATTGCGCTTGTGTCGAGCTTTCGATCAGAGATGGGGCGAATTGATTCTTTTGTTTCTGACCGTCAGAACTTGACTTTCGATACTTTTTTCAGAATTGCCGGCGAACCGGTCATGTTTCAGCACAAGAGCACAGACTTCACAGTCAACTTCATTCAAATGACCACTGACGAAAGCGGGCTCAACCCCAAGTCGCAGCCAAACACGTATGTCATACATGCTCCCGTCGTACAAAAGAAACGCACAATTGACGCCGGGCCGAAGGAGACCTGTATCTCCGAAAAAGGCCAGAAAAAACAAAAGAGGCCACAAGCACAAGAGGAAAAGGCCAAACAGTCCAAAGAGGCTGAAGACGCAGAACAAGCAGAGGATATATTTGACGCGTTTGAGCCTTCTGCCGGCCACGTCTCCTATGGCAATCCTGGAGGTGATTCTAGTTTATTCAATTTTGAGGAGCCGCTACAGGAAAGCGGCAGAAACGACGATACAGATTACAGTTCCTCTTCTGAGAACTCAGGCACGGAGTTTGGCCCGACTCAGGCCAGAGATAAGCCAAAGGCGCTCTTTCGCTAATGACAAAGGGAACAAAGGTCAAGCAGCGAACATCAGGGAACATCTTGGGAGAATACATGGAATAATCGTAAATTGATATCGTGGACTATTTGGGAAATATATGTAAATTTCCTATAAATACTCAAATGGCACACCGTCCTAGCAGTGGCCAAGCAGAATCTACTGTGGAGTGGCGGCAAGACCAAAAAAATAAAAAATAATTGGCCTAGGCTTCCTTTGCCGTGATGGCTTTATCCAGGTAGTGATACTTTGTCCATCTGAAACCCTGCGCCAACTGCGCACACTCGTTGACAAAGTGGCACCCAAACAACAAGTAGTTTTTGGGCGAGATTGCCAAGGAATACCTCATGAAAACTAACGAGTATAAAATAAGAGATCCCGTCATGGGTCCACTGATGATCTCTGGGTCCTTCTTTAAGTCCAACACCGCGGCCACGGGGATCCCGAAATTCGACACTGGGCCCCAGAAATGCGTCGTCAACACATACTTGAATGTCTGTTTGTTGAAGATGTTGCGGAAGGACATGGCAAATGAGTTGGAAGATTCTGCAGAATTCTGAAAGGTTATGGTTAATGAGCTTCTCCACTCTAGATAGTTTCGGCTCGTGGCTGGCCGCGAAAAAGCGTGCAGGTCTGCGGGCACTCGCGTGGAAAAAGTCCGAACCGAGATTTGAGAGAGAGGGCTGAGACCAAGACAACTTGTATACTCTCAGCCAATTGCATTTTGAACAATTGTCATTTTTTGGCGAAATTGTATGATGATTTGATCAAAGTTGCTGATTATTGGCTTGTTATTTCTCCTTACTATTTTTTCTTTCCTATTCCAATTCTCTTTCCTTAGCTCTTGAGGCTCTGCAAAAAACTTCCGGCTGTCTCGTTGACTTATGGACTTATGCGCCACGATACTAATACCGTGAAACGTTCGAGCACTGAATACAACATTTACGATTTGGAATTGTCAAAAACACCGTGGCTTCACTCGAATTTCGCATAGTATTCACGATATGAATTAGCGCAATTGGCGATCCTGAGTGTTCCCAAGATTCTCGCTGCCATCACCATCGATGTCGATATTGTCTTCGAAATCACCCTGTTGCTGCATTTCATTGTATTGTGCTTGTGCAGTGTCCATCAAAGAGTCAGAAGCAAAAAATGGCATATTAGTTGCATTTCCTTGTAGTTGAGGATCTTGCATCTTCTGGCTCTGGTTCGGGTCGCTGTATTGTGAATAGCTTGACACGCGTAGCTTGCTGGACTGTGGATTGTTCATCATTACATTGGTCCCGTTGTTGTTCATGGTGGCCGAACTATCCTCTAGGTCTTCTGGAATTCCGAGAAAATTAGGAGAGTTTTCGGGATTCACCACCCAGAACGGGTCTTTCAAATTAGCTCCAAGCATCTCTGCTATTTGTGGATCATACTCGAATCCACTGAAGGAAGTGTTCATTTGGCCACCAGCTTTGCGGTCCCTGAATGCTTGCTTCAAAATACCGATGTTTTCGAGTATCTTTTTCATCAAGAAGATATTGCTGCGAGACCAAAGATGAATGTTATCCTTGACGAGCTTTGAGATCGACGAGTGCAAGCCCAAGAGCATGTGCAATTGACTCTCGACTTGCGAAATGAAATCCCCGTTGTTTTCTCGGATGAATTCTTCTGCTTTCATGCTAATCAAAATGAACGTCACCACTATACCTTGGTAAATAAAGGAGGCAAAGAACGGATCCTTGTAGATGAAGACCTTGTCTAGTCTAATCTCACCTTCTTTCGCCTCGTTGGAGTCGAGGATACGCGGGATCTCATATTTTACAAACTCAGACACGAGCTCGCAAGTATGCTCAAAAAATAAAAGAATGGAACCCATGATATAATTAAGAGCTTCCTTATTCGGAGACTGCTGGTCGATGAACGGCTGCAACAACTTCACTCGATTCACATGTAGCACAATCAAATCCGTGAGCACATCTTTTCGCGTGACGGTCGTGGGCATATCGGTTAAAGAATCGATCTTCTTCACAACTCCATCGATCAGATTCTCGTACTGCAGACTCAAATAAAAGGCCAATTTGTCAATCTCTTCACTGAACTGCTTGTTGATTTGCCACACGTTGTCCATTGAGATTTTTTTCAAGAAGCTTTCTATCATGTTTGAATTGGATAGGCGAATACACTCACTGAGACCCAGCTTCAATTGAGAATTGGTCAAGTCATTCAACTTTCGTGCATCTTCCACATTCGAAACACTGGTCATGGGCAACGACACGTGATTGACCTGGATCATGATAGGATTGGGTCTTCCCAAAATAGAGCACATTTGAGAGTTGAGATTCCGAAGCGCAAACCAGACCCTTAGTTTCGGTAACTCGTCGGTGAAATAGTCGTCGTATCCGTCCTTAGACTTCAAACTCAGCTGTCCGCTGGTACTCGTGCCTGTGGAGTTTGTTCCAGAGTTGATTAGAGAGTCAAACGACAGCGAAGAGGACTTTGAAACCACATGGAGCCCCAAGGCAAATGCAATCGAGCAGCAGTGGAACATCATCGACCAAGATTCTTCGTAACGCTGCTCTATGAACTCCCATTCCGTACATAAAATGTAGGCCTGCACTGTGACGTAAGACTCGTTCATAAGATTGTGGCGAAGCTTGGAAAAGCCATGGAAAATCTTTTTTTTGAGTGGCTTGATCGCTTTCCACAATTGTGGAAAATTGGAAACGTTGGCCCGGAAAAGCTCGTTATACAGTGTTGGGCGTAGTCTTTGTAAGGCCAAAATCAAGATCATGTGCAACAAAAGCAAGTCGTCGCCGCCTTCCCAGGACATGTCAGGAACAGAGGCATGCTCCTCGAGGAATTGTATGACTTTACTTTCGGAAATAAAGTAATCATATGTTTTAGTCTCGAAAAAGTTGCGCACAAGTTTTTTTATGACTTCCAAATTTCTCTTTTGGTCTCTGCTCTTCCCAGTAAGCCATGGTAGTGGCTGCTTTGTCGCACATCTCTTGTACTGGTCCTCCGTGGAAGAAGAGTCTAACTCGTGGTCGCTCTCATCGATGTGAAAAGGATCGTTTGTCCACGAATGGTGTTTGAGAGCAGATCCGGTGTCCATGCGGATTGAGTTGCTGGAAATCTTATCGAAATCCTCCGTCATGTTATTCGACAGAAACGGGCCATAGTACTTTTCACCTTTTTCGGTGGTTTCGCCCAGGATCTTAAACGAGTCCGTTTGCGACTGGTCGGAGTCGGATTCCTCGTCTCTTGTCTTCAATTTCCGTTGGAACTCCTCGCGGATATACTGGTTCTCCATCTCGAGTCTGCGCACCTGCTCTTCTAGCTTGCTTATATCAGAAGGTGACGCCGACTTGGTGTGCTCGATCAGATCCGAGGTGCTGGACTCGCTTTTGACAGTTTCTTGGGCCTCGTCGTAAGGCACGTTTCTGAATTTGGATGGAAACTGACATGGCACGCCCTTCTTGATGCAGTTATCGCAAGGCTTGCGCTTGTTGCACTTGATTTTCCGACGTCGGCAGCGGATACAAGAAATGGGGAGTTCGGCCATCAAGAGGGATTGAATAGACTTCCTGCTGTAAGAAGTGTTGGTTCTGTAAAGAGGAAAAGGGGTGCTTGCAAAGAGTTGTAGTGGTTCTCTAGAGGTAGAAGTACCTTCGAATCTCACAATATAAATCTGAAATGCCCCAGAATATCAACTCCGATATTTATAATTTTGATTTCGAGACCCGTGGTTCAGCGCCGAATATGCAAATAGTAGCCTTTTGATTAACGCTATGCTTTTAAGGGGGAGAACGGGCTCGAGTCTATGAGAGCGCTCACTAGAATACAAGGCCTCTCTATCCGTAAAATGTGGGGATCGAGACTGAGAGGATTTCCGTGGATCGAAAAGCACAATATATAAAGCACACGCGTCGTACAACAGCAATCAGCCACGAATTCTTCGAGTGTCTTGACGTTATGTTAAATCTGCAGTCGTGCGGATGCGGATGCTGGGTTGATGCAAATGGTCAAAAAACAGGGCGTTCGATGTTCTCTTCAATGTCTCACTGTAGATATGCGGCGCGGACGCGCATTGGGAAATTACCAGATCTGGAGGCAGGAATCGGTTGGGGCAGAATCGGCCCATATGGGGAAACCGTCGGGAATTGAGAAGCAAAAAAAAAAAAACACCAAGAAATAGCCTCGTGATCTTCTTCAATATACAGATAGGAGCGGAATTTTCTCTTTTCGACTGTAAAACATTCATTTCTGTTCTGACTAAGTTTACCTCCGCTAAATGGTTTCTGTAGCACTGCTGAATATCTGCTGCTGTGGGAGGTCTGCAATGGTGGCAATCTGCACACAGCCCACGGCGTTTGAACACTGTATGCCGTACGGAGTGTATACAACACCAGGACTGCATGCAGTTGAGACAGGGCGGTGGCGGATTTCCGCCGTTGTGGCCCGAGCGGTATCATGATTACGCCAAACATAATTAGGCGGACCCTGGAAATGTCAGGCAGGGCTGTTTTCCATACGTGAGAAAAGTAGTATTTCTTCGATTTTGTGTGGAGATATTCCAGAAACCGCTTGCTGGCTACACTTGCTTAGTGAGGTATCGTAAATCAGGACCTTCTTTTTCTTACCGACGATTCTTGCACACAGTTCGAGAGAAGCTTGCTATGGCAAGCCTGCTCATTGTCTCAGATGCAAGATGACATCGTGGACTACAACGTGGGTGTTCATTGTGTTCACGTATCTAGCAAATATGTGGTGGAGAGTGGGCGTCCCGAGAAAAATAGGATCGGGAGGTTTTTTTTTTTTAAAAAGTACTCTTTTTTTTTGTGTGTGAGGTCATCGTGATTATGCTTGTAGAGCTTGTTTTCTGCGTCTTGTGTTATCTGCTCAGTCGATCTCACTCAGGCATTATGAAGAGGTGAATATGCGTGACATTTTCAGACCGGAGAGGTATTTGTGAAGTTTGAACAACAGCATGGCAAATGAGGTATTGGGATCAGATTTATAGTCCCCACAGACCGTCGCCGTTTTTCTTTTTTTCTTAAGTTTTCCACTCCATGCGATGGAGACCTTTGCAGGTCTAAACTCAAACTCTTGTGCCCAGGTTTGAAGTGCTATTCGAATTAAAATCAATCCGTAAAGTGTTCCTACATCATAGACATAAGTTGTGGTTATCAAGTGCGTATATTTCGCACCACCAGGCGCAAAATGTTACTATCGAATCTCTTGAGTATAATCTGCCGATTTGTTCTTCGGCGTTTCGAAAAAGGCTTCTCCATTGCCATTCACATCCGGGCTTGTCCAAGTCCAAAAAAAATGATTGGACAGTGAGATTGTATAGGTGATCATTTATGTATAGTTTTAGCGTATTAATAATTCGTGCGCAGGAGACACTTGTCCCTCGAACGCTTGTTTTTCTTTGGTGTTGGCGCTGAAAGGCCCCGGTCAAAGAGACAGGGATTTTATTGTAACCATGAAAGCAAATGATGATTTTCGAGAACCCACAGCTTGTTCTTTTCCCTTCAGTGCTAGTGTGGTCATCTAACATTCTCATCGTTTGGCGGATGGCTAACTGATGAAGAAACCTTTAAATTTTGAAAAATTTTAATCCTTTTGCTTTTGAGAACAGTTGCAAAAGCCGCCATTTAAAAGACCTCTTTTTTCAATATTTTTTCTATCATCTTCAAGCTTGTTACAGTATCCTCGATTCTAGTTCTTGAACGCGGAAGAGAGCAGGGGGACTTTTATGAACTTGTGGGCTTCGGAACGTTTAGTGAGTCGAAGCAAGCCCTAGTGAGTAATCTTTTGGATCACTTCCTTTTAATCTAGAGTATTATTAGAGGAGATGAGAAACTGGTTGTCATAAAATTAAACTTTTGGAAGACCAAACGGCCGAGAGGTTTCAAAAAGCAAAAACTCTCTGTTGCTTTATCATCTTTTCAATGATTGAATTCCTGGGACTTTCATTTTTGAACCTTTCTATCATTTTTTATTCATTAAAACAACAGGCCGAATCTCCGAAAGAATAAGAAAATCGAAGGCCATCAACCCTATCAACCATACAGACAATTCAACTGCAAACGAGTCTCCTATACAACACTCCACCACACTTAGCTTACCTCAACAAACATACATTCTTTTCGAAAACTAATTCTTTGTCCTTATGCTGACTAAATATTTACTGTACATGCGTGCCTGAAGACGCAACTAACGACGGTCGGCACCAAAACTTCTCTTACCACTGAACAAATGCTTGGGCATGGCAGCGGCCGTGTGACGGTCACCCTCACCTTGTCTGGCCATTCTGTTTCTCTCTCTTCTGTGCAACTTGGCCACTCTCTCGGCTTGCGAGCGCACGGCTCCGTCGGCCACACCATCGTTGAATCTGTCGGGCTGGTTAAGTGGAGCTCTCTTCTTCTGAATCTTCTTCTGGATACCCTGGTTTCTCTTCAAAATGTCCACACCGCTCAACTCCTTCTTTCCAGCCTTGGCCCTACTCTTCAACTTGGAGGTGTCGTGACCCAAGGCCTCCATGTGGTCCTCCATCTCGCTGTAGGTCTTGCGGATGTGCTCGCGGGGCATCATGGCCTTGTTTTTGAGAGCCTTCTTGTTCATCGAGTCCTGGATCATGACCTTGTGCTTGTTGCGGATCCACTCGGCCTTCTCGCCGATCTCCTCGGCATCCTCGTCGTCCAACTCAGAGTCGGAGTTATAGAAGCCCTCGGCCTCCAAGCGCTCCTCCTCGTCCTCCAAGGCCTGCAACTTAGCGGCAATGTCCGCGTCCAAGAAATCGTAGACGTTCTTTCCGTCCAACACCTCGGGCATCGTGTCCTGCTTCCACTCGTCGTCCTCCAACATGTAGAAGTCCTTGAGGTTGATGTTGAACACTCCGGCTCCACCGTTGTCGATCTCAATATCCTTGGACAAGAGTCTTCTGTTGGGGTCCTCGGAGTCGTATTTCTCCAACTCCTTGGCGCCTTCGGGGATGTGGGCGGGTCTCGCCACATCGTCACGCTGCTGCGGTCTGGCCACATGGATCTTGTTCAAGACATTAGACACCCGTGCAGAGCCCTTCAACTTCTGCTCAATCCGGGCCGTCAACAACTTCTCACACGCCTGGTTCCGCACCTGCATGACGTTCTCCTCCTCGTAGCACGACGTGTGCATGACATCGACACCAGGGACACTGGACAAGGTGTTCAAGAGCTCCTGCTTCTCTGGGTCCAAGTCCTCGGTCTTGAGGATGTCGCTCTTGTTCATCACGACCATCACGGACTTGTTGGCAAACAACGGCTTGATCGAGTGGAAGAGCTTCACCTGCTGCTCGATGGAGAACCCACACTGCTCCGACAAGTCCATGAAGTACAACACACACGAGCGCAAGTGCGCAATGGCGTAGATCGACTGCATCTCGATGTTGTTCATCTCCTCTGTGGGTCTGTCCAAGATCCCGGGCGTGTCGATCGCCTGGAACCGCAAGTACTTGTAGTCGAAATGGCCCACGTACAACGACTTGGTGGTGAACGCATATGGCTGCACCTCGACGTCGGCCTTGGTGATGCATTTCAAGAAAGACGACTTCCCCACGTTCGGGTAGCCGCAAATAAGCAAGGTCCGGGTGTTGGGGTCGATCGAGGGCAACCGGCCCAAGTGCTGGCGCACCTGTTCCAAGTACACAAACGGGTCCTTCAACTTCTTGACAATCGTCGCCATACGTCCCAAGGCGGCACGCTTCAACTGCTTACACTGGTACAAAGACTGGCCAAACTTCAACAACCGCACGTAGTCACGTGAGACCTGTTCGATCAAGGTCTTGGCCTTCGACACGGCGGCCAACGACACTTTGTAGTGGTTCTTCTCGTACAAGGTGTCCATCAAGTCTCTGTGGAAAGGGTGCACGTCGTTGATGTTGGGGAACCCGGAGATCATGTCGGACAACTTCTCGGCAAAGCCGTCGGAGGTGAACTTCACCTTTCTCATGTAGAACGCACGGATACGTGTGATCTTAAACCCTGCTCTGATGACAGTGGGGGTTTTTCTCTGTGTACGGTTAAGCACGATGTCCAACATGTCGTTGGCGGTCGGCACCGTGGGGATGTCCTTCCAAGTGAGTTGCATTGTTCTTCGAAAGCTAGGCTTTTGCAACGGCTCAGATGAATGTGGTGCTGAGGATTTGAAGGACTTGTTTTAGAGCTAAAGAGTTTTCGCAGACTGGGTGCGATAACCGTGAGAAGGGCATCGCACGCATTTTTTTTTAATTTCACCTCTGCATTTTTTTTTTTTTTTTTGGCTCGTCCTGGTCTGCGTCTAAATACAGTGCGACTGCGGACAATACGAAGATGGGGCCAAGGCACGGGCAGATGACAGAAGGTGAGATCATTAT
>JAKTYO010000020.1:0-58901 GCA_030578735.1 Metschnikowia noctiluminum | reverse complement strand
AGGGGGAAAAAAAAAAAAAAAAAAAAAAAAAAAACATTTTTGCCTTTTGGCCGTGAAATTTATTTTGAAACCTAGTCTAGAAAACAAGTGTTGCGAGTATGGTCAAATCTTGTGAGAGATGCTGGAAATTTTATACATAGAAGCAATTATATATAAAAGCGAATCCCGGCTTTGCCAGTTGTCAGTATTTACAAATTGCTTAAACTTTGCCACAGTGCCCAAAACCCCTATTTGAGTGGACCTGACCGTTTCACATTTTGGGGAAGCCGGGATTTGATCGCGCGAGGACTGCATCACGAGCTGCGTCTGCTGCGTAAAGGTGCATTATGATTGTTTTTCCTGAACCGGAACAGGTCTCTGATCACGCCTCGTGTCCTTTCACGAACGCCTGGCCTTTGGCTTCCCGGCTTTCGACCAGTCGAAGTACCGGATCCATTTCGCCTTTGTCTCTTTTGCCATTGCAGAGTTCTGTATTTTTCTGAATATTTTTGTGATCAACTTCACAGCTTCGACGCGCAGCTGTGAGTCACCTGAGGTGGTTCGGTTGTATGCACTAAGAATGCTCAATGCTAAGCATCTTGTATTAGGAATGAGCGCCGTTGAATCCTCAGACAATGGCGACTCTGTTTCTGACTGTGATTCCAGGTCCAAGTCAAGAGAAACGGGCGGTCCCACGGCCTCAAACCGTAGCTGATAATCACGTAGTACCAAATCCCAGAACTGCGCTCGAAGTTTTTTCGCATCAGAAATGGACAGGCCCAGTGACACGTCAAAATTGTTGTAGTTGCTGCACAAAAGAGCAACCTCAGATTCGGTGAGCCTAAAAAAGTCCCATAGCCCATGTTGTCTCACCAAAGAGTAGGAGATTTCCAGCGATGAGAACTCGTCATTTTCGCTCGGTACTGTGCTATCGAGCCCTACGCCGATTTTCAACAAAGTTTTCTTGAGAAAGAATCGCAATATGACAATTGCCTGGAATGATGCGATAGTGAAGACTGTTGAGCTGAGCCGCTTGATAGTCGATGCTGGCAAGCGGTTGTATTTGTCCGTTAGCTGATGTATTAGCTTTCCTTGATTGGCCAATATCATGATGAGTTTCTCCTCAATGGGATATTCTGATTGGGTGACCTGAACCAACACAGCTTGGAGGACAAGAACGACCGAGATAACGATTTTCTCGAACTCCTGGAACGTCGAGAAGACTAATTCTCGGTCACTAAAATCCTTCCATCGCTCCATCTGCAATTTGCACATCTGTATTATCCGCTCAGCAGATGAATGATCGTCGCACAACAACAAGCAACGAAGAAGAAACTTATCGTCATGACTCAACTTGGTGATGCTGATGTCGGACGCTTGGTAAAGCCGTACACAGTAACTTGGCACACATGATTCCCAGATCCGTAGGTCGTTGAATAGATCCAAGAGCCAAAAGTATTTTTGCTGGTGAATTAAGCTAATGAAACCTTCGGCATCCTCCGGCAACATTGAGAATTCTGGAGCAGTCGCCGCCGCAAACAGGAGTCGTCTTTCAGATGGGCCCATTGACTCTTCGAAAGCCTTGAGATTGAAATCTGCATGCATCACGCCTCCAAGCTGCTTATCATGGAGCTCTGGGTTCATCAAGATCCGCTTGATGTCGTCGTTCTCTTGAATTCTGTTGTACATCATACTGGACGAGTTGAAATCGGTGTTCTGTCCCGAGTAAAGCCAAGTGTCAAAAAATTGGGATAAATCTTCCGGCTGTAGGTCTAGTTCGGGCTCTCTTGGGTTGGCTGACAAGAGCTGGACGTCGGGAGGGTGAGACGCGCTGCACAGCAAGTCGTTCTGCAATACCTGGTTTGCTTCCACCAAGTCACTGCCGGAATGTAGATGACGGTATGGCTTGTAGCCATGGTAGCCATCTTTATAAAGTTTTGCAATGGCAATAGACTGGTCTAGGATCTTGTAGTAGCCAGGAACAAGCAAATTCCAGAGCCCAGCTGGCTTCGGATCGTATGTCGAGTAATGTGTGAAGTTCAAGCGAATCCCCCGAATGCAACGGCGCTTTGAATTGATGCAGTTTTGGCATACGGGAAGCTGCTCGTCGCATTTCATGTGGCGATCACGGCATGTAAAGCATCCCGAGCGAGTACGGGATTTCTTCACTTTCTGACCCGGCTTCACTGATCTTTTGGCCATGCAAAGTAGAAACGGGAGAAATGGTGTATGAATTTTTCAAGATCTTCGACGAGCGCTACAGTCCACGAGGTATACAATTCTGTGCGCTCCGAATGCCCAAAGTTTGAGCGCTTTTTGACGTGGTTCGGATCAACTGACAAAAAAGCCGGGGGGTGGTCCAGGAAAATATCAATGCGTTGCGATTGCTATAAGGCGTGATTTGGCCCATAAACCACGAACGAGTCCAAGAATCTGTGCATGAAGCAGATCGCTCTGTCCACACTCTCCAGGGATGAAAACCACTCAATGACTGCCGCAGTGCGTTGAGTTTGTGGTGCCACTTACTTAAGCGATGAGAAGGAATTAGCGAAAACGATTCTGAGCTGAACTGGACGCGTAGCGCTTCAGCAAGAATGGGTTGAGGCGTGGGATCAAAGTCTGAAATTCTGTGGGACGAGCACCTCCACGCGGTCAGATGAGTGTCTATAAATGAGGGAATATCGAGCCGTGACGCAAGCGCACTGATGAAAGGACGCTACTCTCGAGCGACAGCTGTGCATTGAGACGTGCAATTGAAGTTGCCGGCGTATATGCACGACGCCACCACTGCGATAATCTGATATTGCCACAACCCGGACCAACGCTGTTCCTGTATTTGCCAGGGAGCGTGCTTTGTTGCAAAAGGCAGACGCGTATATACATGCCGTGCGTCATGCACCAGCGCATTGTTTGCGCGTGGCCTGCAACCGGCGCCTTACGACTCAAATTTTTGACCTGCAATTATGCGAAAGCCAAGCATTTTTGCAATGATTTGTTGTGAAGATTGTTGATTTGTGAAGTTCTTACATAGACAAAAAAAAGTGGCATGATATTAACTGAAATCTGAAATTCATTATACTGTTGATTCGCATGAGGGGCTGACTGGACGTCAGTAGCATTGCTCTTTTCCACGGATATGCTCGGATACATGCAAGTGACCCTGGACGAAGGGTCGGTTGGAATCTGCCATGCAAGGCTACTCTCCTTAAACTCCTCGCTCCTGCTATTTATCGGAAAGCCTCGGCGGGGCCGAGGCAGCGACATGCATGACTTCGGTGCCCAGGAGTCAATTCCGAGTACAAGCATATCTATTATGTAGAACGACTGTATTGTTCATTGATGATGATGATGAAAATGGTTGCACAAAGTCATGGAGTAAGCAAGTTTAGCCACTAATGCATACCGCGACTGAAATTGGAAAAGTCTTGTGGAATTTCTTGTTTCAAACATGCACGCTAAAGGTCATCAAGTGCCGTATTTGATTTGTTGTAAGAGCTCGCTCATGCCCTCTTGTAGACGCTGTCCGTAACACCTAGCTAGATCCTGAAAGTCAAAGCGAATCGTTGAGAAACACCAGAATATTTGCTCAGTCAGACTCTTCTAATCGACAATTTCGTTCCCAAGTAGTCATTCATCGGAGTAGTCTTTTCGCGTGACCCAGATCAGGATCACTGTGCAAAACAAGAAGATGTACATGGCCCCTAGTCCCAACTGATCCACCAAAAGTGGAAACAATGAAACAACAAGGATGTTCATGACCCAGCCACAAATCACTGAGCAGCTCAAGATCCTTTCGTCTGCTTGGGAAATTGCCATGCTCAAAACAGCAGTGCATGGACCCCAAGTCATTGCAAAAACAAGTAAAAATAGGCACGAGGTCACGAGCATTCCGGCGCCCAAAAAAGGCGTGCCTGTGTTTGACGTAATAGACCCCATCGATGCAAATGTGAATAAAATGAGGCATAAATTGATCAGTCCGTAAAATAAAGGTATACGGGCCCCCCTCAGGCGCACTAAGAAACAGGATGCTATTGTTCCGGTAAGGTTGCATATACTGAGAAGCATTCCTGAAAATTTTAGGGGGCTTTTCACGAGCATGAGCTGATCAAACATCGTTTTCCCGAAATAAAAGAAATAATTTGCCCCGGTCGTTTGTTGAAGAATCAGAAGGAAACAGCACATCATCAAACGCCCTCTGTCTATCTTTTTCTCTTCTAAGTGCCCATCTTTCTCCAGAGTATTGAATTTCAAGACATGTAATGCATGTACCCAATTGTCATTTTTTTCCCAGTCGTATAATAGTTTGGAAAGACTGTCACGAAATCTTTTGGGGTCGGAAAATACTCGTGCTTCCCGTGGGGATTCTGGTAAATGCAACAGACACATCAAGGCGAGAATTGGCATAGACGTGGAGATTATGCAAAATATGAGCTCAGAGAATCTCCCCGTGTAAGCAAACAAGCAATTGCCAAGAAACACAAAGCAACTCACCACTACTTGGAATAGTGCTAAGAAAGTCACTCCTTTTTTTGAAAACGTACACAAATGGCTGATGAAAACTGGGCCGATCACACACAAAGCGCCAGCACTAATTCCTTGAAATACGCGTCCGATCGAATATAAATAGATGCTGCTGGGGCCTTCAGCAAGACCGCAGAAAGAAAGCACTGTCCCAAATAAAAAAACAAAAAGACAGACCCTAAGAGTTGTCAAGTGCCCCAACTTGCGTGTGGGCTTAGCCGCAAATATAATGACACAGCCACAGATGCACCCAAGGTTGAAAGATGAAATCAAGACTCCAATGACCCGCGCAGACACACCAAGCCTTGCTCTGAAAGAGGGAAGATCCATGAGATTACCCGTAGTACCCAAGTCCCAGCCCAAGGGAAACGCACAAAGCGAAATGGTAAGAACGTATAGAAGAAGAGGCCTGGATTCTAGTTGCGTTCGAGATCGTCTCATTTGAATGCCCGGGACGCGTGCTGCCAAGAGCTTGTGCGGAGGCTCCATTTCAAGATGCGCTTATTTTGAAGCCCTCAAATCTTGATTTGCTTTTTTTATGAAAAAGCATCTGAATTTCGGCCTCTACTTGTGCTGCGCGTGCTATGTATGCTGATGGAGCACAAATGGGATGTGCACTAAGCTTGCAATTCTGACGGTCAAAAACAAAATTGGCTCTTAGCGTACGCTTGAGACTGGGATCAGACTTCCATTTATATGCTCAATGTTCCAATAGTATCAGCTCGTGTTCTAATACTCAATGGCATGAAATTCAGGTCACTGGTCGAAGCGATGCGCTGATCTGGGTGAGGCTTGGAATCTTAGACGAGGAAAAATTCCGCACTTGAACAATGTGTGAGTGCGCTGGGCTCGAAAACATGACAATAATCAGGTTTCGACGCCGCGATCTCATTGTCAGGACGGAATACTCAAAATCCAAAGACTGAATCACGTACAACATAAAACCTGTTTCCAGTTTTGGCACCTGTGGGCTTCCACACTCTGGCTCGCTGCGACGTATATGTATGATTCGCGCAATTCGATGCACCCCAGATGTCGCTGGTCGGCTCCCACTATCGCTTTGAGTAGATTGGCGTTGGTAACAACTCAAGATTGCCGGCTTGCCTCAAAAATGTCGTGCTTCAGCACGAACACCTCCAGGGTCTATGATGAGACAGGGCTCATTTTCCATCATGCTTACAACACCCAGCCAAGACTCTCGATCTTACAAAGCCGGCCAAGCCTCACACTAAACCTTAATTTTCTTTTTGGCCGTCAATCAAAAAATTGCATTTCTTCTTGAATAGACCACGGCGAGCTATGTGATACACCTTGCATCGAAGTGAGCAACTTTTGGCTACAGAAGTATTTCAGTACAGTGCTTTTTTGATATAAGACCGCTGCTCAAAAGATATTGCTCATAAACGAGCTGCCGGGTAGCATTCAACTTCTCGCCAGAAAACAATAAGCTCGCAAACAATGGCCGCATTTTCTCCCGATCGATCCCGTGAAGCCGCATAACAATGAATGCAAGACTGGTCTTGCCTGTCTGAGAGAAGGGATAAATAAGCGAGGCCGACGCGCTTGCTGATGATGGTATGCAATCGAGAGTTGTTGGAAATCACGAAACTTGCCGTCAAAACAAAACTTACTAGCTTGCTCATCAATCCAGGTGTCTAGAGTGGGTGTGAAGGTATGAGCCCCGGATATTCGTCAAAATTCTCGCATAGACGGCTCTTCTTCTTAAAACAGGGCTTCTATATAAGAGGCATGAGACCTTATGGCCTTTTCCCAATTCTCGCAATCCCTTTGCTTATTAATCATCGCTCCTTCCTTTTCTACCTGTATTGCTGTCGGTTAAAAAAAAGTACACTACGTGTTTGCTCCAACAACCTCGAAAAAAATGAATAATCTGGGACAAATAAAAAAATTCAGCACATAGTTTGAATGGTAGCTGTGACTTATGAAGTGGCTATTGCTTGAGCGTTTGACACAACTCAGTAGGCATGAAGTATGCGCTTGCACGTTAGTCGCTCAGCTCAGGCTGCGCAGGACAGGAAAGATGTTTTAATGCATGAAACATCGAACTCGGCAATGGGAGAAAAAATTGAGCTTTTTAGCACACGAATCAAAAGTTCTTGTGAATTTCAATCGAGTCTTTAATTTACTTTTTTTCTTTTTGTCCATTTTCTTTTCGCCTATCACAAAATCATGGCCCGGTCGTGTATGCGCCAATTCAATGGAATTTTTCTTGTCTGCCCGCACGCAATCTACTGCACTTGGCTCGGCTTGTTCACTTTTTACCCATTTGCCGATTGTGGAAGGCAAACACAAAAACGTAATAGTTTTCACTTAACTGAAGCATGACATCGAATTACCACAATATTCGTTCAGCTGCTACAAATTCAACCATTTTCGAACCGACGGGACTGGCTTTGGACTGAACCTGTGAATCGTCTAGCGCCGGCTCCTTGTTTTTGCGTCATTTACCCGCTGTCTCAGAACGCGCACGTGACCCAAAAGTCTTACTCAGCGCTCTCGCAATCGGTCAGCCCCTCAAAGACTTGTATCTCACTACTTCGCCCTCGATATTCAATAACGTGCGTGAGGCTCCAAATACTTAGGCAATAAATACACTTAGTGCTTGACGCAAAACGGATATCACGCCTTATTGGTGCTTTTGCTTCTTCCAAATACTCAGCTGATTGCCGCTGTTTAATATGACAGGAGAACTAGATGTCTCCAGTAAAGATCGTGTGGTGCTGGCGGGACAAAAAACAGACTCGTCTCAGGCGAGCGACATCCCACCTGCGGTCCAGGCGATTTCTAATTTACGGTGCCCTTCACCCCCACCTATTCTCACCAACTCAAAGAATACCGCCAACTCCTCTCCGAAGCCTCTTTTGGCCTCGGGACCCTCTGGGCCCATTTCTGAGTCGCATTTGTCGACCCCATCGAATCCAGCGCACGGCTCGCCTGCGATTTTCTCTGATCGGGCTGTAGGCTCGCCCGGCCTCGTGGTATCTGGCGTCGAGTCTAAGCTTGGAGAATACGTGCCTACCGCCAATATCAAAGACGACCCTCTTGATGTGCAACTAGACTATGCAAAGAACCCTCCCAGTCAGAGTATTCACCACAAATCGCCATCTGTGCATGCCCACTTTTTTGTTGATGAAGTACAAAAGCCAACGAAATCGGTAAATCGATCTCGTAGTGGTTCTTTGTCTGCCTCCGGCTCCGAATATCTGGCTGGTCCGATGAGAAGAGAGGAAAGACTTCAACTGCCACCTGCCGTGGGCGCATCAGAGCAAAACTCAAACATCGACCCTCGCTTGCCTCAGGACGATAACAAGCTCCATATTCTTTTCGGTGTTTGTGGAGCGGTCTCGACTATGAAAATCAAGCTCATCATCAATAAACTCTTCGAGATATATTCTCTGGACAAGGTTGCGATCCAGCTTATATTAACGAAATCATCTGAAAACTTCATCTCAGGCGAGTCTCTAAACCACTTAGAAACTAACAAGAAAGTTCGTGTCTGGAGAGACAGTGATGAGTGGTCGACGTGGAGCAACAGATCTGACCCTGTCTTACATATCGAGTTGCGCCGATGGGCAGATATGCTTGTGGTCTGTCCATTGACTGCAAACACGCTATCGAAGATATCGCTAGGACTATGCGATAACCTTTTGACAAACGTCATACGTGCCTGGAACTCTGCCTATCCCATTCTTCTCGCGCCAGCAATGGTCAGCAATGCCTATAATGCGGCTACAACAAAACGCCAGTTAAGACTCATATCTGAGGAAATGCCATGGATGGAGGTTTTGAAGCCTGTCGAGAAAGTCGTTGGCTCGTACGGTGACATCGGAATGGGAGGTATGATGGACTGGAACGAGATTGTGAATAAGATCGTAATGAAAAACGGGGGCTACCCTGACGAAGACGATGATGAGGAAGACTCGAAGTCGAACGAGAACGACAATGCTATCATCGATGATGACGATAACAATGACGATGATGACGATGACGACGATGACGACGATGACGATGACGATGACGACGATGACGACGATGACGACGATGACGATGATGATGATGACGATGACGATGATGATGGTGATGATGGTGATGACAATGACAACGGTGATGTCAAGATCGATACCCAAGCACAAGTCAATCCGGCTCCATTGCCGCAGGAGGGCAAAAGGCCTAACCCTGACGTCGCAGGTGTATCTCGAAAGGTGACGTCAATGATAATAGAGTAGTCGTGGGAGTCAATCCTGGACTGACTACATTTCCAGCGTGCACCTTGGCAATTCGAAGGCCAGGCATAATAAATTTAATTAATATCGAGTACAGGATGAATGTGAACCGAAAGTGTTTATTCTATGCAAGATATACAAAAGACTTAGTAGATTCTGAAAGATGGACCCATGGTGGACTTGATGACTAAAGAGCCGACGTTTTGCCAGTTCTTCTTCAACAAGGAGACCAAGAAGTTGGAAGCCATCATGATTTGGTTAGCAATGACATCCTCCTCCATCTCAACGTGACCAACAGCAACAGCCAAACACAAGACCTTCTTCAACTGGAACTTGATGGTGGACTTGACATCTTGCACCTTAGCGTACAAGTCGTCGTTGTGGGACACTGGGGTTGGGAACTTACCAGCCTTGGACAATTGAGGACCCAACAATCTTGGGACCTGCTTGATCAAGACCTCGGAAGCGATGAAGGCGTTGTACTTCTTGGCCAACTTCTTGATCAACTTCTTGTTCTTGTTCAACTTCTTCAAGTCGTCAACAGACATAGCATCGACACCAACAGACTTGGCTCTGTCACAGTCGAAAGCGTCACCAAAGATACAAAGGGTCATGTTTGGTCTTGGGACTTGAGGCAACTTCAAGGAACCCGAGAAACGCTTGTCTCTTTGAGGGTCGTAGTTCTTCAAGCCGACTTGCAACTCGACGGTCTCCAAGAAGTTTCTCTTCTTGGTCTCGTTGGAGTGCTCCAACAACTTCTTGACGTTCTCACGAACGTGGGCGGTGGTGATCTTAGACATGTTTCAAGTGTTCGTCTCCCAAAGAAATTTGGTAAATTATTGATTCGACGAGGATGAGGAGAAAAGATTTAGGGTGGATTTTTTTTTCGTGGTTTTCAGCGAGGGCGATGCGCGCTCACGAGGGCAGAAGCCCTAAGAGAGGTGTGCGGAAATTGACTTCTAAGTGTGGGTCACGTGACAATGTTAAGTCCCTTCTGCTAATTTTGGAAAAGGCGCTCGAGCTGCATACACCGAATCGGGGCTATTTTCGATATTCTTTTCTGTATATTTAACTCTTGCGTAATTAAACCCGATCGCTGAAATTGAAAATCTGTTGCTCTGTTGGCATCGGGTATGTATTATTAGCTGACCTTCATTTACTATGGTGCGGCTCACCCGTAAAAGGGAGAAGAGGAGAATTTAAATTTTGTTCACAGTAGCCTTTGCTTAGCTGCGAAAGGCAAACACAAGCCGAGCAAAGGGAAGGTTATAATGAACAAGAAACACCGTTCATCTTTCTAGTTTCGAATTTTCTGATGAAGTTGGGACATTTTTTGTGTACTACGTGGGCTTCGAGCCTCAAGCTTGAGGCCTGAACAGCTTACGGGTCCAGCTGTTTTTTAGGAGGGGAGGAGAGGAGCCTTTTTTTTGCCCAAAAGAAGCAATGCACTTACTGTTCTTACTGCTATTTAATCTCAGACTGATTTAACTTCGCTTTGCCAAAAGTCTGGCTCTCACTAGCATTCAGAGACTATGTTATCTAAGCGAAAGAAATGACAGCGATATATTTCACCCATGAAGCTCACAAGTTTTTTTCATAGTGTTCACTTTTTAGGTGATACGTATGGAGCAATTGGGAGAATTAATTTATTCACATCGAAGTCCGACCTGCTAAGCTAGAGCGCGTCATTTTAGTAAACCAAAAAAAAACAATGCATCAAATCACACATGTTAAATCCCATCACTGTATAGGTTCCTCGATTCGTATCGGTTCATTCCTCAAAATAACTCGCAAATCGGTCTGTGACCCTTTACATTGAATCTATCAGCAAAACGAATGAGGTTAATGAGGTGATCAAATTTACGAGACCAATTTGCAAGCGCGGCGTCAGTCAATTACAGTTATATAAATAGCGAGCCTGGACATTTTTTTTTTTCTAAAGAAACATCATATTATAGGACGCCGCGAATGGATGTACAGGGAGTACGTCCACCCGGGGCTCAAAAACTATAAAAGAAAAGAACCTATAATAGATCGCAATATCAATCTAAGCGAGTAGGTGCTATACATCTGCTACTCCCAAAGCTTCCCCAGGACTGTTACCCCCCATGAAAGCCTCTACTCAGAGTGACATCAACCTCTCGTATCGTGTTGGCTCGCTCGCTTCAGTTTTTTTTTTTTGTCTTTTTTTTTTGTCTGATTCATCTGATTAAAGGACTAAAGATGGGTTTGAAAAAATTGCATAAATGATATCTAAACATTTTTGCTAAGAGGCAAGACTTTCAGCGAGGGACAGAACTCGGCTTCAACTTCGGTCTCTTTTTTAATTTTTTTTTTTCTTTTGCTTGGGCTAAATTAGTGATTTTTGCAAAAATTAGGAAGATGGGATTTCCTGCGTTTTCAGCCTCACGCAGCATATATCATATACAAAAATATGTATGGGTCAATACCTGGAGTTGAAATTGGAAGAATCGCGAAATGGATTACTAAATTCGTTTTATTTCTTCCAGTTTAGTCGTTTGTGATCAATTTTTCTGTTTGTTACAACCAATTATCAATTCGAAATAGAGTACTGATATAGCTGATAGGTGCCACTACTCGAAGCTGGGCAGATCACGTGACCAGCACTCTGTTGTTCTTCGCAGCCAGTCGCGTCTCTATTCGCCTGCTTACACTTGATTGTCATGATGCATTCACCTTCCATCTTTTGAGTAAACTCAAAAGTCTGGCACAAAATGGTACCAAGAAATTACCCGCCAAAACGCAGTCTTTTCAGTAATAGACAAGTGATGCGACTTGCCATGCGAACTCCACGATTGTCTCTGCCACCAACAAGTTGTCGATTCTTGACCTCAGTAGCCCAGTCCTCCATCTTACGACCCGGAGTTTTAACACATTCTCCGAGGGACAGAATTCCGCAAACTTACCCGAATTTCTTCAGCAGTGACAAACCTCAGGTACCAGCCGCTCTCCCACTAGCAAAGCGATACGCGTCACGCAAATATACCCGGCAAGAGCGTATAAACGAGGCGCGTTATACCTCGCAACTGAATCTCGATAAGATCGATGAGATCTTTGATATATACCATAAAAACGTGACCAAGGTCGTCGACTTGGGCTCTGCACCCGGAACGTGGCTCCGCCATTCTCGAAATCGTCTTCTGTATTTGCATGGCTCGAAACCGGAAGAGATACATGAGAAATGTGTGATTATTGGAGTGGATTTGCTTTTCTGCCAGCCTCCGAGGGGCACGTTTTTCACACAGGGTAACATATACTCGCAAAATACACACACTCAAGTGGAGAACTTGCTCAAAGAATCGACATATCGGCTCTCCCGACCAAAATCAGACAAAACGTTCAGCATAGACATGGAAATGTCCTATATCCTGAGAGAGCTAAATGAGATCCAACTAGAGCAGAGTATTGGCAACCCCAAGACTAACATCAGCGACTCGAAGATAACAAATTGCAATAACTGGCACACACACTCTCCATACGCGCATCAGGCTGACCTCGTACTTTCGGATTTGGGTACGCCACCTCTACAAGAAGCAGGCTTTCACATCAATACATATAGTAAGCCATTTATTCGAAGCAACCTGAACAAAATGCTCCGGAAGCCTTGGGACGAGCCTGAGAAAGCGTCCATT
The DNA here is from genome assembly GCA_030578735.1 of Metschnikowia noctiluminum. NCBI lineage: Eukaryota > Fungi > Ascomycota > Pichiomycetes > Serinales > Metschnikowiaceae > Metschnikowia > Metschnikowia noctiluminum. The sequence continues at coordinate 46,504 of JAKTYO010000020.1, read as the reverse complement.
GATTTGGCGGAAGCTGCTCTTTTGTTGTGCGGACAAATATTGGCCAAAGGTGGCACTTTTGTTGTACGTTTATCTATGGTCAATTTGGCTGATCCAGAATTGCTCCTTCTTGAATCCAGATTAAGCGTTGCTTTCCACAGGATCACCAGATGGAGCGATAATGGCCGGACTTTTTCCGAAGTGCCCAGAAGCCAAAGCTTATTTTTGGTATGTGAAGACAAAAAAGATCACACAATGGACAAGTATGTCGTCTTTGGTATGGGCAAGGGGCCCACCACTGCGTTTTGAGAGCACCGTCATACCGTGTTACGAATTGTTGTTTGAAGTATATATGGTGACCGGTCTTTCAGCGGTCATGTATGTGGTAAGTTATTTTGTTTGCGCTGCTTTCTCTATACTAGCAGCTGCTCTTCAAGCTCCTGGAATTCTTCTGACTCATGAAAGTCTTCCGATTCCTGTAATTCATCTTCTTCCTCGTAAAGCTCTGGCTCGAGTGGCTTCACAGATTCTTGTGGCTGCGCGAACACTTCTTCCTCGGCCTCCAGTTTCACATTGGCTCTATGAGTTTCCCCGAGATCAATCAACGCATCCCCGTCACTGCCATTGCTAATGCTCAGCTTTTCGAAGTCGAAAATCAATCGGTCACTTATACCCTTCTTGCCCTTTTCCGCCAATTGCAGTTTCCAGGACTCGGCCACTTTTTCGAGCTTCTCACTGGCAACACCGTATGTACGACCCAAGAACAAGGCTTCGACGTGTCTTTCGGTTCTGCTTAATAAACTGACGCATGCCTCTTTGTCGCCACGTAACCATAACGCCTGGAATGCAATGTTGTACTTTCCTTCCTTTTCTGCGATGTCTGCAAGACGTTTCAACAGGCTCTTGGAATTCGATGACGAGAGAATCAATAACAATGATGAGAGGTCATTGGCCAACCAGTAGCAGTCCTCAGCTAATTTTATTTGCCACTTGGCCATCGCCAAGTCTCCCAACTTTCTCCATTTCTGCACCTGCGTCTGTGCACCCGGCTGGATCTCGTCTTTGTTTTCAGACAACAATGTGTAAGCCTGCTGCAAGTTGCCTGTGGAAATGGCGATCTGGAACTTGGAGTCGAAGTCTTGTGACAACGAGAAGGACAACTTCAAGTAACCCAACTTTTCAAAGAACCTGGCCAACTGGTTCAACTCCGTCTTGGATAGGTCGGTCAAATATGCGGAATATTCATCTGATAACAGTTCTGTGCCGATTGTGGACACGTCGGGGATCTCCTCGCCAGTCTCTTCATCGACAACATTGGCAGTGGCGAACTGCTCCAAGTCACCACGCATGACCAAGGTCTGCAACTCCAACACGGCGGCGTTGACGAACCATGAAATCACATTGAACGACTTGTCGATGAGGTATACTTTCCCTTCCGAGGCCCTGTAGCCAATGATGTAGTACTTGTGATCGAAGTGACTCAAATTGATCACTTCACCGCCAACAAAGTAGTTTAATCTGTTTGTGGAGCCAGTGGTGAAAATGAAAACATCCCCGATAAATTTTCCCGACAGAATCTGCTCCGACGTGGGCAACGTGTACAAGACGTCAAATGCGGCCTCGGCACCTTCAGACAGACTGATGGAGCCATCGGCAACCGCGTCCTGATAGAGGGCGGCGTCGAAACTCAAAAAGTACGCCTCGTGCGTCTTTCCGCCGGCGGCAGTAGTCCCGTCGCTGGTCTCGGAAGAGGCGCTCAGGGTCAAAATGGTCAAGAGCTCGCCGCTATCGGACCACACCACGTCCTGGATATCGTCCTCGATATCGACTCTTCTCACTAAGGAGCCTGTGTCCCAGTCGTAGAAGGATAAGAGCCCTGCGGATTTCACACCAAGCAATGCGCCAGGAATCAACTTCTCAGCCTCATACACAAGGTCCACGGCCACGTGCTCCTGGAAGTTTCTGAAGATCTTGACCGACAACTTAGACTCGCGGATGGCAAACGTCGTCGCGTTCGACAAGTCGTGCGTGTTCCACACAAAGTCCAAGGCCTTGCCGAACGCCTTTGATCTCCAGGCCAACGCGGTGTACACGAGGTACTCTCCGTCGCCACAGACCGCGGCAAACTTCCCGTTGGGAGAGTGGGCCAAGGACTGCGGGTACAACTCGATAGAGCCGAGATCTTTCTGCTGCATGGGCAAGCTATCGCCGTCTTTCAAGCCGTCGGTCGAAGTGGGCCTGATCACGGATTGGTAGACGTCCGAATTCTTGGCGTAAATCAACTTCCCGTTGTTGTCCATGGAGTACATGGGCTCCTCGTTGCCCAACTTGATGGCGACGTAGCCCGAGTCGCAGCCCACGGCCACGACGTTGGACTTCTGCAATATGCTCACGCACCACACGCGCTCCAAGCCGTAGTTGACGGTCTTGACCAACTTGAACGTGTTGGAGTTCCAGAACCGGACGGTGCCGTCCTCACTGCCGGAGATGATCAAGGGCAAGTCCGGGTGGAAGATGGCAAACGACACGTTGGCCAAGTGGCCCTCGAGCGTGGCCACGCACGACTTGGTCTGGTAGTCCCACACCTTGATTGTCTTGTCGTCGGAGCACGTGATGAGGTACGGCTTGTCTGCCTGCGGGTAGTACCCGACGTAGTTCACGCCCTTGGCGTCGTGCGCCACCAACGTGTAGTTGGGCACCGCCAGGCCCAACAGCCACACCTTCACGGTGCGGTCCAAGCACGCCGAGGCGAACGTGTTGGGGTCTTTCGGGTTGAAGTTCACGCTCATGATGAAGTGCTGGTGTCCCTCGTAGGTCTGCTCGAGGCGCCAGTTGTTGTCCCAATTCCACAACTTGATGGTCAGGTCGTCCGAGGACGTCAAGATGTACGGCAACAGCGCGTGCACGGCGATGCTGCGGATGTAGTCGGGGTGGGCCTCGAAGTGGGCCACTTTTTCTCCGGTGTTGTAGTTGTACACACGGACCTGGAAGTCGTCGGAGCCAACGACGATCCACATCTTCCGCGCAATAAAGCACCCGGCCCGCACAGGCGTGTCTGTGACCTGGATGGACTTGATGAGGGTGTTGGTGGCGTAGGACCAGATCTCGACTTTCCCATTGTACAACGTGGTCAAGATCCAGGGCTCTGTAGGGTGGCAGTCGATGCCCTTCACGCGCTCCGAGCGCACGGAAAACTGCTTGGTCACGTCCAATTTCATGATGGAATCCTAGTGCTGGCGGTCGGGGTGGACTTTGGGCAGCTTGTGGCAGGAAATCAGCGGGATGTAGCTTGTTTCGGTGCTGTTGGCTGCGCACTCCAGGCCCAGTTATGGCCACGAGGGTCGGTATGTTTTGGCGCGCGCACGACCGCGGTGAGGTGCGGGTTGCAGCCGCAACCTGAAGGAAAACGAAGGACCGCGACTGACCGGGGTAATGGAGTTGGTTGATTTGAGAGGTGGGGTTTTGATATCGTAGATCTTCATGAATTCCAGGTGGTATGAAGGTGATTTGGATGGATTTTGCTTCTTCCCGGATTGAGAAAATAAAAAAATAAAATGGTTTCTGGAGGCTGTTCTGTGAAGTATAGAGACCCCCACTGATCGTAAGAGTAACAAAAGAACATCTGTTTTCCGTCTATGACTTGTCCTAAATATATCAAAGAAAAAGCGGGTAATTCTTACATTTATCATAAATATTTGGGATTTATTTGCCGTGGCTTTATTTGAGCTCAAATCCAGATTCGAAAAGGAGAAATTCTTTTTGGTTCAAGTTTTCTATCAGTTGTCTGCAATGGGCAATTGGAAAACGGTTGTGCGTCCCCCAAGGCGAGAGTTTGATTATTCTCGGCCCTTGTGTTACGTCTTCCCTATTTTCATATTCGTTGTTGGATATGCCCCGATTAAAAAAGCCTTTTGACCAAGATAAGCGTAAGAAAGAAAAAAACGAGTTTTGTATCATTTCTGGTGGGTGGATTCAATGCTCTAGGTACTAACTTTACCATCGATCTGTTTAAAATTGCTTCCATGAGCAGCTTTCTTCGATTGGTCTGATACAGGGATCCATCCCATCGAGACAAAAAAAAAAAATTGTATTTATTTTGAATACCCCAGATCTCAGACTCGATAATCGAACACGTGATAATTTTTTAACCTATTGAACCATATGGCTGATATTACTCTAGTTGTGCGTCCTGGTTGGAGCCGCTTTAAGTTCGAATTTGAATCATTCTTGAACGTAGACCAACAAACCCGAGAGATTTGAAAAGACTAAAAGTTCCATTAAAAAAAGTTTGAGGAAGAAAGGTGTTTTCATCATTTGAGCTGACCGAACAAGAACTCTTAAATCGTACCATCAGGCTGAGTGAGACGAATACCAAAATAAAGAAGTGACGAGGAGCGAATCAGCCCACTTCTACTTGAACCCGCAAAAACTAAAACCAAGGCACCATTATATAATTTTTTTGAGTTTCCAGCACCTGGGCTCGCCACCATCAGAAAGACTGACTATTGATGGCCCGACCTAAAGCTGAAGCGTCCACCAAGGCCGAGCGACACAACCCAAATTGCAAGCAACAAAAGAACCAGGGTTTGATTTACGATTGAGTATTACCTTATGACCTGACACTAAATTCCATACAAAAAGTCGTCAACAACCGAGTTCTGCCTCAATTCGCAGAATCGACCCGTGACCTCGTTCGATTTGAAAGGAATATACGATGGGAGTACGAGCAATCTAGGCAGACCTAGAGGCATGCTCATATCACTCCTTTTATAAAATAAGGTGTAAAGTCGGCATTAATCTCGTTCATAGAATATTTCAAAGTGCTCAGAACTCTCGTTCAAAGTCCCATTTCTTGAAGACCACTTCAATCAGTCAGTCAATAGACGGGGCGTGAAATATAAACAGACTCCAACATCGCTGACTTCTATTCACATGAGAATAGTCAATCATTTCTTGATAAAACCCCGCCACTCTACCTGCTCCTCTTTTCCCGCTCTTAGTACACTGAATCGACTTTATCTCTGCGCGTCGCTCTATAGTGTACCTCCAACTGGGAGGCTAAATGCATGTATTCGATCCAAGAATGATTGAACTTTTCATTGGAGAACCTCTCCTGCAGGAGTTTTATACCCAATACCCGTTTCTTCTCGAGGGAAGCCTCAGAAATTTCACTTGGGTTTTCAATAAATAGTGTCTCGAGTAAGTTGGCCAATTCTGGGAATGCACATGCTTTCCCACGAATCGTGAACTCGAGTAGATCGTCCTTTATGATGCCTTCGAAATCAGGGTCACTCTCATCTTTGAAAAAGAACCCCACTTCGTTCTTCCAGGTCTCCGCTGGCTCTTCTGACCTCACGATATCCAAAAGAGGACCCGCTGAGGCATGCACTATAGGAACTACCCCAGCACTCAAGTACTCCACCACGCCAATGCCAAAGTGCTCGTTCCACATGGCGTTCAACCCAAAAGCACACGTACTTAGAGTCGCTCTGACATCGTCAAAAGAGCAGTCCACAATAAACTCAATGTATTCCAGCAAGTCTAGTTTCTTTACTTGGGCACGAAGTGAATCGAGGGTGGAGGAGTCGGTTTTTGTTCGACAAGAGCCAAGCAAAACAAGCTTGGGGAGTTTTTCTATGGGGATTTTTGAGCCGCGGAACGCAAGCACAAACTTATGGTAATTGTCGACCACCAATGCGTGTCTTTTTTCGGGCCTGAACTGGGCAATGTATAACAACTTATTCTGCCTTTTCGTGCCGCCCAGAGTTTCCTGTCGTTTTATTTCTTCGGTGGAACATGGGGGATAAACAATACTCACGACCTTGTTTTTGTTCGAGCTCCAGATCGCGGAAATGTGGTCGAAAGTCCATGTTCCATTGGCGAGCGTCACGTCCACTCGGGAGCCCAAGTAAATGTATACGAAGTAGAGGAGAGACCAATATCCGAACTTGAAAAGGTGTTTTGCATCGTGGGCATTGAAAGCAAATGACTTAAGATCGCTCACCGTCTTGAACTTCAACCGATTGAACATGTCAGGCTGAATTATGGGGTAGTGTACATATGCCACTATAGGGATCTTGAGAATCAAAGATGAAAGCCAGTAGCTGCCCGGAAGGCCCATAGTATCAATCCAAACGTCAGGGCTCAACTCGTACATGGCCTCGAGACCAAGAAGCATCGATCCAAAGAGCTGGCCGGCCAAAGTGAAGTGCTTCCAGTATGCGCCATCAATAAGTGCTGCGTATTTCCGCAAATACACGAAAACAACGCGCTTGGAGTCCAAATCAGCCGTCTTGAACTTATTTGCAGCCTTCTGCAAGATTGCAAGCGGCTCGGCGTCGTTGTTGGTGGTATAGATCGCCACAATATTATTCTCGTCTGCTGCCAAGGTAGCCTGCACCGCCTGCCACAAGACCTTTTCGCCGCCGCCGCCATTATTTGCATAAGGATGAAAAAATCCATATATTTTACGCCTCGTCTTGTCCTTTGGGTCTCTGGCCTTCATTTGAGCCATAAACTCTTCCTCATTTGCGCAATCAATGGGCAGAATCTTGAGTTTGTTATTGGCATAGTTCGTGTAGAAGGACGGCTGACCGCTGGCTGTTATGAGTCTTCGCCTATAGCTGGACCTTTTGGCGCCGACCTTCAAGTATATAGGTTTGGGGTACTTGATAACTTGTAAGATCTTACCTTGCCAATTCTCAGTTGGCACTAGAAAGAACCTTGGCAAGCCCAGGGCCACTACCTGATAAAGGCCCACAATTATAATAAGGGGAATCAAGAAGACTGGGATTGAAATCATGAGAGGAGAGAAGATGGCTATTTTGGGGTTCGAACGCGTGCTTTATAGGATAACTATAGGCCTTTTCTGTTTCTGTTATCTGAAGAACCATGTGCATCACGTGACAACGTACTCGGTGATCTCCGCCAGGCGAGATTCGGTCGGAGCGTCATGAGATCGGACTAACCTCGGCTACTCTCATTTCGACCAGTCTCGCTCGGCTGGTTCAAACGAAAAATAAAATTCTAAATCGTCATTTTTCTTTTTCAAATTTCATCAACATGTATCTTTACCTGTTTTATTGTTTTCTTGTCACTGTTCAAGTTTCAACACAAGTCTTCTCGTTTCTTGAAACGCTGCGATATTTCTTCACCTTATTAGATAGCTGATAAGTCCGACCCTTTAGTAAGATGAAATATTAGATTACAAGCAAGCTCTGGTGTTGAGGACAACATAAAAGATTTGTGCCCATAGCCCGAATTATTGTAAAGCGTTGCACAACTTGTGAATCCGACTTCTTTCTCATATACACCACTCACCAATATTAAAGATAAAATAGATTGACCTGCTGAAATACGTATCAAGTTTGCAAGTCTTCAAAACATGCCATTCGCGACGTTATGTGGTATAATGCATGACGTTAAAAGCTCAACTTGGCGCTGTTCGAACTTGTATTTCCTAAATAGTCCATTTTCTGTGAATTCTGTAGTGGTGACCGACAATAAATTCTTCAAATTTAAATCCGAGTAGGTTGAACGCTCTCCCAGAGGCATCTGAGGACCTGAAATCAAAATCAGATGCATTTTATGCCAACTCGGCTCCCAAGTTCGTACATTCATCTTAAACTTCCGTCCGTGAACATAAGTAATTTGGGTCGCGCTTCAATCAGTCATCATTCTCGCAGACGAGATTTAGAAACACATCCAGGCTTCAAATGCAGCCAAGCAGTGTTAAGGAGACAAAGCTGTCTGAGTTGATTATTAACACAAAAGTTTTCACGACAGTCGCATATTCAACAGACTTGTAACAATTCAACGTCCATTGTGTCAATTCGCACAATAAGTCGGTTCTAGCTTGATCTATCTTTCAAGACGTTTCTTGCTTTTGCACTCCTGCTGCATACCATTAGCATCGCTACTTTCTTCCTGTGAGCACTGACTCAGGGTCATGTGTCTCACTTGTCTTCAGCGTACTCTTTTGGCATACAGCTATCGCGAAAACAACATTCGCCTTGTTTTACGTCTGCCACTATGTCCATTGTGGGGTCGATGTACGTTTGCATCTTCTTGGATTTTTCTCGAACTGCTTCTTCGTGACGGATTTTCCTCACATAATTACTTTCCCACTACGCCGGACTATGTGAGGTTTTTACTTGTCGTGTGACGAGAGCGCCCTATGAGCTTAGTTCACTCACTATCACATGCATCAACCGAGCGAATATTCTTGTTCCTAATTCGTTCTTCATCGTCGATGCTTATTTTTTCTTATGAGTGCTTCGACGAGATTGGGGTCGATGTCAGGGTCCTTATATAGTGCTTCGCACTATAATCGGTCTTCTCTGGTTACGCCTTGCTCAACTCGATATCACGCGTGCAGTCGCATGCTGGTGATTCACGCATCGAGTGTTGCTGGCTCAACCAGTGAAGTCTCTTACATACACTCCTCTTCTTTGTCAAGCCTTGGCAAGCTCTGCCGAGCCTTGTCAAGCTAATATTATAGATAGTCGCCCTTTCCCCGGTAGTGAAAGGGCTCTTCAGTCAGCTATAATACACATAGCAATCAAGCATTCCCGGTAAACACTTATACATCGAACCTGACACACACCTAGAATTTTGTGAAAAAAGAGTGCCAAAAAGATGAGTCAACGTGATGTGAGGTAGATCCCTCACTTTTCTACTCAGCCTGTCCTGCATATAGTGAAATCTACACTCGTACCTCGAATAGGGCTCCGAAAAGTGTGTGCTAAGATGATTTTTCTTGTAATGAGGTGCGACTGTATCCGTATTCGAATACGATGGCCCATCGTATCGGATATCCGATATGTACGTCGTATTGAGCTGTCCGATGCAACACTGCGTACAACAATATCCTCTCCTGCATAGTGTGTAGCGTACAGCGTACAGAGCGTACGGGTACGGAAGGTTCCAGCGTACCTCGTACGCGTACTCCGTACGCGTACAGTCGATACGCCGATTTGCTCAGCACTGCGTTACAGGTAAGGGTACGACGGTACGGCAATTTGCTCAGCACTTACCACAATACAGTCGTGATGCACTACTGGACTGTACATGCAGAAAGGACATGTAAAAGATTCAACTAGGTGGGTTGTTGCGCCAGCCCAAGTATTTTTTTTTTTTTTCGGTAGATTCGCGCTACAATTGTCGGGATTTATGACTACTCTGTGTCAGATGGGGATTTATGCAACTGCATAACTAAATCTAGTAAATTATCGAAGCTTGCTTATTAGTCTATAATCTCTTTCCTGTAATTGTACACTTTTTCTTACCATACTTTCAACCAGGAAAGGAATTCTCATTGGCCTTCGCACTGTACATCGCACCTTCTTGCGTACATTATCTCACGTGACTAGCCTGACTCCACCGAATCGTGCACAAATTGAGTATCACCGCGGCATCTTTAAGCGGTGAAGATACGACGCATGCAGGAACATGCAAGCAAGGGCTTTGAAATGCAAAGGATACTGAATTTGTTACCGCATATTATCAAGATTTGGTAAAGAATCCCGGAGAGTATCAAGCATTTAGGTACCCGTGAGTGTATTTTTTATGTTTGCGGCCGGCTGGATCTTCTTTCCTATTGGTCCGTCATATGAGATGCATGATATCACGCGAGCTCAGGCAGGAAATATATGGTGACATGTGCCTACTGTGGTTTCACCAAAATGACATGCAAGAAATGACACAACCTGCATCTCCGCGAATTTTTTACAATTGGCGCGACCAACGCAAAATTTCTCGTCACATACAGCACTCGAGCAAGAATACTCGTGCAGCGTGTTTCCTTGCGAACCTCAAAGACAAATGTATCGGATGAAATTTCAAATTGGATAGCAAGAAAATCATAGGAGGGAGGTTCTCAGAAGAAACTTGTTAGAGAAAGGCTCAGGCATACTGTTGACAACCTTAGTCATGTTCGAAAATTTGCTTTCAACGAACATAAATCGTACGATAATATATGCGAATTCAAACATACTCAACAGTAATGCGCCTCAGGTTTATTTCGCAGGAGTCGCTCTATATTCTGGGCGTCTTTTGTTTATGATGAGCACCTTTTGTACTCCTATTCATCTTTTACGTGATGAAGGTACGATATCCATGCTTTGTCTTGCGTAAGGGCTCCTTGGTACTATTGTGCGGGAGGAGTTTACAGATACGCACCCTTCGAGACTAATTGATATAGCCGCAGACGTTTTTGTATGCTTTTCAGTAATTGAACGTATGAGTGTTATTGGCGGTGTGTATCATTTCTCAAAAAAAAAAAAATGATCTTTCGAAATTTATGCTTATTTTAATCTCATGCATAGCGCGGAATTCTGCAATACACGTCTCTAAAAGTTTACCCTGTCCGAGGGAAGTTTTAACCGATCGCACTTGGTCGAAAAATGCTCCCTACTTACGAATACGGGGTACTGAAGACACTCATACAACTGCGTGGACGACCGCCTTACAGTCCATAGGCCGAAACAATGCTGACTAATCTTGTGTTCTCTTGTATCAAAGAACGTCTTGGAGAGCAAGTCAAACGGCCTCGGCCTATTCACTAACAGGATCTTCAGCATCGTCCCGCGTGGTATTCATGCACATGCTGGCATGATAGTTGCCTTTGGCAGATCATGCATACGGCTACGCAAAACCTCGCAGGATGAAATGATCTTAGTGGGGGATTTGACCTGTTTATCGGAACAAGCCTTGAGGTCACCGAGTGTGCTCAACTACGGAGATTGCCACCTTGAACTTTGTGCGTGAACAAGATCTATTTCTTGCGTAAACGTGACTAACTTTTTGCATGAAAAGGGTCTGATCGTAGATTTCTCCAGCGGCGGGGTCTCCTGCGAATATCCTTTATGGCCGATAAATGTTTTTGTTAAGACAGGCGTGCCGGAAAAACATATTCAAATTGAGATTCTTGCATTCAAGAGTGGTCATGCACGGACTGTATCGAGCTGTTCAGCTTTACCCTCATCACCCGATAACTTCTTTTGGCGGGCATATATGTGAGTATATACAAGTAGGTGACCTCTCACAATGATGATGGCTTTTTTTTCCACAAATACAATCCTTTTACCTCAAATTCTACAAAACTCAACTTCTCGAACAGTTTTAACGAAGATCAAGCGCCATGGACACTGTGAGCGACAAAATCAGAATGGAGGTGCAGAACGTTGATGGCGTGCAACGCAGCTCAGACGCATCGTTGGAAGGAGCCTGTGAGGCCGAGCTTAAGGCTTGCAAAGACAAGGGCTTGCTGACCTACAGCAAAGTGATTCAGACCGTGATTATCTTGTTGTTGGCCTCGTATGCTTTGAGGGGCGTTATGGCAGCAGGACCAGTTGCACATATGAGCGCCAAAGACCAATTGGCATTGCCAATAGCGACAAACAGCGAGCTTTCAATCGAGTCTTCATATGGTCAGGAAAAATCCAGAGCAAACGAATTTCGCAGTTCTCACGAAAGCTTGGATCTTTATAAGCGTGCTGATTGCAGAACTAGGTGATGGGTTAAGTTCACGCTGGGCACTTCTTTGGTGGTTGCTACCGCATCATCGATCTGCAGCATTTGGGCACCATCTTTAGTTCAGGGGAACTCGGGTAAATGGATTGCCACCGCGGCTGCTGGCGTAGCGTTGGTAACAGGAATCGCGCAACTTGCTGTCAGTAAGAGAAGCGAATGTCACGAGAGCTTGACCATTAATGGGTTAGGTACAGTCTATCCATACAATTTACTGGAATTTCAAGGATTTCAAAAAAGAGACTCGATCGATTTTAATGTGACGGGTGCATACACTATTGACGGTATTGGTAGCAACATGCCCGGTATCGTTACTTTGGACTCTGCCAACAATAGCCATATTGCTATAACTATTGGCGATTACTCAATTGGCGAGATGTTGCGAGATATCTTTGAAGTCGAACCATATTTGCCTAGTAACGAAACAACATCGACCAATTCAACGGCTTTGGCGAAGCGGAGAAACTACTATGGTGTATCTTGGATGAGCTACAACTACGATGTTTATGACTATCTGAATGCGAACCGTTACAAATGGGACGTCGCATATCATTTGCAGCAATTTATTGACGCCATCAACAAGGGCTACGAGGAGCAAGGGTATCCCGATGCAGAGAAGTACTGCGTATGTATGTCACATAACGATTCACTGTCATATGCTGGCCTTGGATTTCAGATCAGATGGGAGTGTGGGGCGAAATATACTTCAACCGATACGGGGGGATCGACGGATACTGCACGAACACGAAATGTGGCGCACAACACAGCACGACGAGTTGTAGTGATAACTAGTGCTGTGATGACTCCGTGTAGTACAAGTCAGAATGTGTTGCAGACTTTTTGTATTGATATAGTCTCCCCCTCAATACGTATGAATCCATACAGCGTCAAGCAACATGCATTCGCATTCCAAGTAAGTCTGATGACTAAACGGATTTGGACAAAGTGGGACTTGGTCGCCCTATCTATTGAAACAACTTGTATTGTTCAGAGCGGCCGATTCGATGTGTAACATACAAACCCCTTATTTCATGAGAAGAATTAGTCATAAATGTTGCGCGTGTGTTGCAGATTTCGAGTATCACGTGACCCCACTTGTCTTTTATCAGTGTTGTGTTGGTGAACGGTATCGCGAAACACATGAATGCAGACCACTGCTCGCTTTGCAAGATGCAACTTCGGCAAAGGCCACGCAAGAAACCAGAACACAGCACATATACTTTGTCAGTACCGTTTCCAAACACATACGGCGAGCCTGCACTCTCACCAACCAGCCACTAACCCTTCTTGTGGTAGGATCCATCAATCCGGCATCTCCACAAATAGACAAATCTCTTTATTACCTTGGCCAGTTCATCAGAACGCGACGACGAATGGCGAGTGAAACCCGTGGCGCAGATGGCCTCGCAGCAACCGCAACTTTACCGGATCTCAATCGCGACACGATATCAAGGAATATGAATCACTACAAAGTCAATTATGAAAAACATTTCTAAGCTACAACTTGCCAAGCCAAACTACCAACCACATCACCACACTAGCCAAACAAAACCGTCAGAATCAAATAATAAGCCTCTCCGCGGTTTGTAGTTTGACGCACACATGAACCCCCTCATTGATGCCTGAAGTTTGGGAGCCACGCTCCTCTCAGGCACATATGTCTCGCGATTGTGTCCCTTATATATACATACAATGGGTACGCGTTATAGCGATCTCCATTATAACGATTAATCGCGTTATAACGATAATTTGGGGGTCAAAATTTTGGTCCCCCATAGTTAAGGGGCAAAATTCCCGGTTTCTCCGATATAGGTGATCTTTTTGGATATATCATTTGAAACGGAATCGTGATACCTCCTGGCGCTTTTCTGTGTGTTTGGCCAGAAAACCACGCTCACGACACAGTCTTGGCCTTATCTCAAGAAAAGGTCAAAAACCGCGTTTATATGACGAACAGATGCGTCTGGGGGTAGAAACATCGCCTTTAAAACAGCAACCAGAAGAAAAAAACGCGACGCGCCACGGTGCACTAAAACAGGTAATGAAAAGCTGATCAATCAGAGAGAACAAGAAAAGCAGCGAGTCTTGCCAAAGAACTGTCACTAATGTAAAAGGTGCCTTAGTAAAATTAAAGGGCGCCTTATGTAGAGTAAGTTGTTGTGGAAAGTGTTTCCATTCGTATAAATTGGGATCGGGCTGGCAGCAGTCCTCACAAAGTCATCGATATCAACAAATCGCCTCCGCGGCTCTGGCGAAAACTCCTACCAGCATTGGTTTTTGGTTCTTGAATCACTCACACCATGCCAAATGTGACTTAATTTTGGTCGAAAAGATGCATCTGCATCGGTTTTTTGAGTCCTGGTGTTTATTGAATACAGGACGTGACAATGTTGTGCGTATAATTCTTAGATGCATACATCACGTGCCATATGTCATGTGATATCTTGTACGATGGCGTGATGTCTATCTATCAATCATCATCACCCTCTGATTAGTTTGAAGCATGAGAAGGGTTCCTAGAAAAATATTCGGCGTGTATAATATTTTATGATTCTAACCCCACATGGTACAATGTTCCCGAGATCACACGATTGAACTTCAATTGGAGAGGTCTTTTGTCACAAGTTCTTGTTTTAAAAAAAGTTTATCAACAATGATGGTCGGTCCTTGAACATATGCCTCGATTTGGCCCGAAGCAAAACAATTGCTGGAACCGAAAAATAAGCCCTAGTATATTCTTTTTCTGCCAAGTTTTCTTCTCTTGAGCTTCTTTGCAATGTTTTGATCATGATTGGTATAGAGAGTAGGTAGCAAGCCTCGCAAGTTGTCTTTATTGATGCACGACAACCAGAGCTGAAAATTTCTATGTAAAATAACACTTTCGGCCTGAAACGGCTCGCAAATTTTTAGAAAGTTTTTGGTGGAGCTTCCTCGCTAAATTGGAGGGAGCAGCAGTTCACTATTGTGCAGCTTTGAAAATATAAAACAAACTGTTCTTTAGAAATCTACAACTGTCGAACTTAAAAATCTTGGGTGGACCATAAAATCGTATAACTTTGTCCGAGAAATAGGCAACTGCTCAATCTTTTCTTGACTACAAAGAAACAGGCCACGATTACTAAGAATAATGATCCTTGATATGCAAAATTCATTCGTATGAGCCGGGAAAATCGCTGTTCAAACCCTCGAATTTATCTGAGGCTGCCCAAACAGACCATTAGACGATGAGCCCCCTCGATGGACTTCTCAAAGAAGCAATGTGTGCAATTTCGGACAAAATAGCATCGAAACTCGTTCGCAGTATTAAATATAGGTCGTCAATGCCGCCATGATAAACTTAATTGTGAGGTATGGCGATTTTGACAAGATATTTGCCGTCGTGCTCTTCTTAAATACAATAGTCTCTGAGCCCAAAGAGTCTACGAGTGAGATCTCTGAAACTTTTGTAATCAACCTTTGACTTCAGTGCCATTTTTACGGGCCTGAATACGTGTCTTTGAGAGTGTCTTACTTGATACCGGCATTCTTAGTACAAGTCAAACCCTAAAAAAATCTCCTTTTTGCTCCTATTTAAAAATTTATTTTTATCAGCCTCGAGTAGACTGACAACGGTCTGGTGGTCGTAACAAAATTTGTAGATGTGGCCGTGTCTAAAACAAGCATACGTGCCAGGATGTCCGTTTCATCTCTGATAAACTCGAGTCTCGAACAAAACAATAATTACATGCATATAGATTTGTATATATTTATCTCCGACTGTCGGGTCCTCGAAAAACAAATTTTGTCAGAGATGTGCCTCCAATATGTGGAGTTTCACTTCGGACCTAAACACGTCTGACGTGGTCGGATATAATTCCTCATTCGGATAATGTGCCGATGCGCGAAATCGCAACGAAGCGAGCTTATCAATTCGACACGACACGCGTCTTGCAACCTCATGGAAAAAAGTAAGGCTCTTTGTTAGAAGACTCAGCCAAGACACCAATTTTTTTTTTTTTTAACTGTCGAAAAATCCATTTCATTCCATGTTCTTGTGGTACCTCATGGATATCACCATTTCACAGTTCGAAATTTGTCTATTCGATTGTTTAATTTAGCTTCTGCTTCTACAGGTGTGCTTTCGAGCCTTGCTGGCTCAATGATTAATGCAGTAGTGAGAAAACGTTTTATGAAATGCCTAAAAATAACAGAAAAAGTGTGGAAGCATATGAATAGGGACCATTCGATGAAACTCAAGGGGATTAAACTAAAAATACGAGATGAGTGGTGTAGACTGGTATTAAAATAAGAGTTTTGAACCACCATTAGTGATAAATTATACCCCGTGCTCGGACAGGCCGATCCTCTTGCATATACAGTGGAATCGGGTAAGCCAATGTGGTACATCCCCATGCAAAAGCCCCAAATACAAAAACACATCTAACGTGGATGCAATTACCTGACATAGTATGAAAAAAAATATCTCAAGATTTTTTCAATTTTCATTTCGTCTGAGCCTCAAGAAGTTTTGACACTTCTAAAGTTCAGAGTAATTGGGAGGTAATTCAAGCCAAGAAACCAGTGTTGCCTCTTATCTTTGTAGATACATCATTCTTGTTTCCAGGCCTCTTGGCCGGTGCTAATAATTTTAGTGGGCATACTTTCTCCAGAATGTTGTTTTGTCGTTTTTTTTTCTCTTTCTTTGTCATTTTTTTTATCCTTTTTCTTTTTCTTCTTTTATATCCTGCGCTCTAGTAGACCAGTGCTAAATCAGTCGCGTCCTGTAAGCTATTAATCCCAATCGAGCAATACCTCCTCACACGTCCTACCGTTCTCACTGGCGTGGCTTTCTTTTTTCCTTATTTCTTCCCTTCTTCTTATTCTTACTTTTCACTCCACACCATCAACAAATACCATATACCCTTATTTTGCATTCGGAGAGGCCGGTTTTCTTTTGAATACATCATTTTTTATTTTTAATTCGGAAAGTGTCTTGTTGTATTTGCACTGCTTTTTCCGATTCCCATTGTTCTCTGCTCTTGCTGCCTGTTCCTTATCTAGCTTGCACCAAGAAAGGAAAGAGCAAATCCGAACCCAGAATTCCCACACTTTGCCCCCAAATAAGTAAGCTAGACTGTGGTTTAGACAAGTCTTGGTCGTCCCCTACAGACTTATAACAAGAAATCGGAAATTTTATTCCAAAAGTGTTCGGATATCCATAGCCACAGTGCCTGGAATTATCAAGTCACCTGAATCGTCATAATACCACGTTTATATCCTATGAACACGCTCCAGGAAAGCCAAAGCGCCAACCAGCCAGATAAAGAGATGTCAGTGAAAAACACGCCGGGGTCGGCGGCTAAAGAAGGGGCCGCTACAGGCACGCGCAAACCGAAGACGCCCATGAAAAAAGGCGAATTGGAAAAGATCGCCCAAGAGCTCAAGAAAAAGCTTTCGAAGGCCTCTGTTGCAGCCAAGCAGCTGCTTACGGCCACGTCCACAGGCCCGGCGCGACCCTTGCCGCCAGACTCGCCAGTTCTGCTGACGCTGCTTCCAAAACTGAGCCCGTTGAAAAACTACTATATGTGGAGGCGGCAAATCGCCAGTGGCGCCCACAAAAACGTGACCCTGCTGCCCAGTTTGTACTCGCCCGACCACAAGCTGCCCACACTGACCAAGCCGTCGATTTTTTTGTCGAGCTCGCCGTTGAAAAACTTCAGTGCAGCGCACTCTCCTACTGAGCTGAGGTCTCGCAAGGCCTCTGTCGACTCCGAGTCGCTCACCGAGCTCAACGACTCGCCCATAAAGAGGCGCCGTGCTGCCAGCGGCGCGGCCGTCAAGCTGCGCGAGCCACACATGGTGTTGGAGGAAATTCAAGCCCCACAGACACCCCCCAAACGCAACTCTTTGCACCCGCCGCCCTCCTTGACATCCAACCCACTTAATGAGCGGAAACTAAGTCTGGAAAAGGCCCGTACGACGCCGACCTTGGCGAAGAAGCAGCTCAGCACTGGCAGCAGCCAGAGCGCACTTCTCAAGACTCCAACTCAGGCCGGTAGAGGAGATGCATATAACGACGAAGAAGGTGCAGATTTGCTCATGTACTTGGCCACGTCGCCTTCAGTGTCCAAACCATTCACGGGAACGACGCCGCGGGCGCCGTCGCTAAGCTCTGCAACCCATAATGTGGCGTTTGCAAACCACCCGAATGCGACCAAGCCACACGGTTCAGGAAACCAGTTTATGGCGCCGCCACTCACGCCGAAACGGCCGGTGATCTCCACAGCCAAGACGCCGCAGAACCGACTCACACCTTCAGTTTTTGGCGGGTTGGCAATTCCAGGAAGCACGCTCCCTTCGGCCGGACTTGCGTTGACGCCTGCTGGGTTCAACATGAACGATTATGTGAACTTCTTCACACCGTCGCCCGGTGCTGCCGCTGCAGGACATGGCGGCTTGATGGGGCGCACGCTACTCAAGACGCCCGACTTCCATGGGCAGATTCTGGCGTCGTCCCAGACTTCTGTGGACGGGAAAATGATCAATTTCGACAAAGCGGAGCTTTTTGGTCTGTCTGGTCCAGATCACCCCAAGGACTAGGCAGGCCGGTCCCACGATAACTGTTCGGAGTGTTCAGAATAGCTAGTCTTTGATGAAAAGAATCGATGAACTACGGATGAACTAATGGAAGGGGTAAATCTGGAACTGCAACGAATGTCTTTTTCCGTACGGCGGAATTTCTGGGAGTGAAAAGCGTTGTCATATCGCAAGCACAATATTGCTTGGACACACTTTTTCATTTATCTCGCTTCAACCCTATTGATGATAAATGATCGTAAATTCTGGAGATGAAACGAATCTTGTTCTCTGAAGAGAAACATTGAATATTTTTTTCTCGCTGGCATCATTTTAAGACAGCTTCATTAGTGAAGGGACACTATTTTGTTCCTGCTTAATTACACATTGGACAGATTCTCGCCTCATTGAAACTTTGGGACATTGACTTGAATTTGAAGTGTCCCATCTACTTGGAAGCATTGCCTTCTGAGAGAGCTTTTGGGTAATATCTACCGTGTCATCCAAATCTCTAACTAGAACATCTACGATTAATATAGACTTTTCCAGGCGCTACTGTAGGGAATAGAAGCTCTGTATGGCCAATTCCGTTTTTTCGTACGTCAGAAGCCTTACGAGTCTATGATCTCCATCACTTAAGCCAATGGCTTACGCAGGGCGTGCTAGTCACGTGACCACGACGGAAGCTTGCGATGACTGGGTTCCGGGGAAAAGCGAGATATTTGATTTCAAAATCACTCGTGTCTAGGAAGTGCAAAACATCGACAAACCCCAATCTTTGAAATGTCTGGCTCTGCTGGTAAAGACGCGCAAGATCTAAAAATCGCAGACTTGAAGCTTGATGGAGCTGCCACACCCATAAGTGAGACGGCTCAAGCGGCCAATACTTCTAAAGAGAAACAAGACACTAAGGTGACTGAAACTCCGGTCGAAGATGCCGAGGGTGTTGAGGGAACAGGCGAGGCGGGCGAGGCAGGCGAGAAGAAAAAGAAAAAGAAGAAGAACAACAAAAAGAAAAAGAAGTTGGTCTACATAAATAACTCATACCCTGATGGCGTGTTTCCAGAAGGTCAATGGATGGAATATCCCCTCGAAATCAACAGCTACAGAACCACCGACGAGGAGAAACGTTATTTAGACAGGCAACAAAACAACCACTGGCAAGATTTCCGTAAAGGTGCGGAGATCCATAGGCGAGTACGTGCCAAAGCTCAGCAGAGTATCCGGCCTGGCATGAGCATGCTTGAAATCGCCGATTTGATCGAAAACGCCACCAGAGGATACACGGGAAACGACCACACGTTGAGCCAGGGTATTGGGTTCCCCACGGGTCTCTCTCTCAATCACGTGGCAGCACATTACACGCCCAACTCTTCAGATAAGTTGCACTTGAAAGAGGAAGACGTGATGAAGATCGATATTGGTGTTCACGTCAACGGACATATTGTCGACTCGGCGTTCACACTCACCTTCGACGACAAATACGATAATTTGTTGACTGCCGTGCGTGAAGCCACAAACACAGGAGTCAAGGAGGCCGGAATTGATGTCCGGTTGAACGATATCGGAGGCGCCATTCAAGAGGTGATGGAGTCGTACGAAATGGAGCTCAACGGCAAGACGTACCCAATTAAGTGTATCCGGAACTTAAATGGCCATAACATCGGCGACTACGAGATCCATTCGGGAAAAACCGTTCCAATTGTAGCGAATGGAGACATGACGAAGATGGAGGAAGGAGAGACCTTTGCAATTGAGACTTTCGGCACTACGGGAAAAGGATACGTGATCACACAGGGTGAGTGCTCGCACTATGCGTTGAACAAGAATATCGAAGGCATCAAGTTGCCCTCTCAAAGAGCCAAGGACCTCGTGAAGTCGATCCAGACCAATTTCGGCACTTTGCCCTGGTGCCGTAGATATTTGGAGAGAGCAGGTGAGGATAAGTATCTTCTTGCCTTGACGCAATTGGTGCGTGCTGGCGTGGTTGAGGACTATCCTCCTTTGGTAGACACCACCGGATCTTATACTGCTCAATATGAGCACACAATTTTGTTGCACCCTCATAAAAAGGAGGTAGTCTCGAAGGGTGATGACTATTAGAGGAATTGAAAGATGCTTTGATGGATATCGGATGTTCATCTTGATCTGGGTGATGCAGAATAACGGCTTATAGTAATTGGCATGGTGTGAGCTTGTTCTCATTTGAGTCAGCTGGTATTTCAAGATGTTTCGATTCGAGCACGATGATGAAAAAGATAACAGCTTTTTTTAAGATCTTCTCAGAGAAACAAATTGATAGATACGTTCGATTTGCCGTTTCCACGTGAAAATTCGAGTGTTTATCACTGTGCTTCAAAACTTGTTGACTAGGATACATAGACCTACCTTGACGTGTAGAAAGAGAACTTGAGTAGAGTACTTGAAAACATCGCAATTCAATAGAGCATACTTTAATAATCTGACCTCTTGAAAAGTTTACTACTTTTCTTTTCGGACACCCACAAAGGGTTTTCAGCCTGTGTCTGACGATATGAAGACGTTAGTCCCCGCAATGCTCTCTTACCGGTGTTGAAAGAGATCGTCGAAGTCTAGAGCTGGCTGCTTTGGCAAACTTTAAAAAACCGCATCCATTTAAATGACGACGTTTTCATGAATTTAGCCGTAGATTGAGAAGTGAATTCTTATTGAAGCTATTGCAAAATTATCTTTTTTCAGACATTCCCAAATGTATCAAGACATACAACGTTCAGACAAGCAATGTTATGTTCCGTTCTCGGAAGTCTATGAGAGAAATTAGACAAAGGAAGTTTCTTGCCTACTCGTCACCAAAAAGCAAGTGGAAAAGGGAAGAAACATCTGACGCTTAGAACTGCATAATAGAAATAGGTTCTCTTATGCATAGCTCAGAAAGAGAAACTTGGCAATTTAATTGATGCAGAATTTTTCGGAGAACACTTCGGAATAGTTCCGTACCGAACCCGATTGAACGATTGCTCTCGTTCGTGGCACGGAAAGGTTGGACCACCTTGGAACGCTATGAAAAAAAAAAAAAAAACATTTCAAGGCTAGAAATTCCGAGCCTATCTCGGTCGCTTTGACAAGAACGCAAGACCTGAGATTGCACTATCTAGAGGACTTTCTTTTGATGGTGAAGCTCTCTATCGAAATATCGAATTCACGCTATTTCCAGTTACAAAACTATTGTTAAAGAAAGTGACCTCAATAATTTCTCGTGAAGACAACTTTCGATCAAGCCTGAATGACTAGACTTAGCCACGAGTGATGAGAACCGGTATGGGAATCACCTTGGCCACTTATGTCAAACAACAGTAGTCAGATCTCAAACATTTGAATAACGCTTGCGAAATGCCTTGAAATGAAAGCAAACTCTGCATCCCCAAGCTTGTTTGATCAAATTGTGTATGTAATCTTCTATCAAATGGCTGAATCAATTGGCTCTTTTTAATTTTTTTTTTCTCTCTCTTTCCCTTTTTTGTTCCTCCCTTCCTCATATAGCAATCTGCGTGGTTTCACGCACATGCTCCTAATTAGTGCGCACTGTTTGTTTGTTTTTGCTTCACACATTTTTTCCTCGTCTTTTGGTCCAATGGTGCGCGCTCTGCATACACCACTCCATATCCTCAAGAGTGAACACTCAACGTACGCTGTTCTTGCCCTTCACTTTATACCCCAACTTGTATCCCATCATGGAAGTCCATCCCAGCGTATTGACCTATAGAGGTATGTGTGTCTGCATTGTTTTCACGTGACCGGGCCATGGCTCGTTTGTGCTTGTTCTTTTTGAGTCCTGTCGGCGGCAATGGCCCTTCTTCTATCCCTTGCGTTCCCCCTTGGAGCCGAGGGCCTCAGTGACATTGCTTCTGCAGCACTTTCAGTAAAAAATTGGCACTCAAGCGAAAAGCCAATTTAAGGATCATTTGAGCAATTCGACCGAAAAACATTCTCGTGCTGGGATCTATGGCATTTTGTGTCGGGATGTCAAAGCCATTGATGAAAATAAATTTTGTGCGTGAGCGAACACCGTCATTCGCGTGCTCAGCCCCAAACACATTAGCCATACAAACAGAAATTCATGAGTTGGCTGGCAAACAAAAAGAGCCCAGCGAGTTCTTTAACAAAACGAACCTAGTCTGACTGGCCAAATCATCAGAAATCCATTTGCATAGTGCAATGATCCCGCAGAGACCTTTTGTTTGTGGTTAATCTGGTGACACGTCATCATCCTACAGTGCCGAGCCAAAGCCACAAAATCAACTCTAGCACATCAAGGCGCAAGCGATCTACTAGTGATTAGCAAGTCAGTCACGGAACATTAAATTACAAGAATGCCCCGATACCGAGAGCTCAAAGCAGCCATTTCTTAATTTTCCCCCTCCCAGCAAAATACTAACTGTTCTAGGCACTTTTGTCGAGCCACTCACCGAGTATTTGACGTTGACAAACAGCACGTCAGAGCCTTTGGCATTCAAAGTCAAGACCACCGCGCCTAAATTATACTGCGTTCGCCCAAATGCCAGCATTGTGGCTCCCGGTGAGAGCATGAAAATTTCTGTTATTTTGCAAGGCTACACCACACCTTTGCCAAAGGACTTCAAATGTAAGGACAAGTTTTTGATTGTCTCGTGTCCATGCCCAGGCTTCGAGGATGCATCCAGAGTAGCCGAGAACTGGACCGCTTTGTACCAAGAGCACGGCCAAAGCGGCGTGCAGAAAAAGTTGAGAGTTAACTTCATAATTGAGGACGACGTGAGAGATGACACGCACATCAACGAGACTAGCTTTGCGAACGCCACGCAAAACACCATGATCCGTGATACCCTGGTGATTAAGAACGACGCAGACACCACCGTCGCTCACGACAGATCGATAAATCCTGCCAACACCTCGACGGTCAACCCTGACAGAACCTTGCAAGAGACAAACATTTTGCCTCTCGACGAGCAAAGTAAGGACCCAGAATACCAGAGCGAATTGGACAACTCAAACGCGAAAATCGACAACTTGTCGGAGAAGTTGGACTCAAACGAAAAGGCCGAGGAGCAGACGAAAGTCTTGCCTCAGGAGACTGTGAGCGGTGTGTCGCTTCCTTTTGCCGCTATATTGGTGATTATTGCCTTGTTGTTGGGATGGTATATCTTTTGATTTCACTGAGCCAAGTCTTGCAGTGTGGACTCTCCTGTCATGGCATGCGCCTAATGTTGCAGCTGTGTAGGTTTCGTGTGATTCCTAGTAGAAGTTGTGTATCATGATTAATCAATTTGAGTATTTTTATGTGAGATATCACGAGTTTTACGGCTAGAAAGGTGTAAGAATTTAGAGAACTTTTTCGTGTTGACTGCTTTGCAGATAACGGAGTGAAGGGAACGTAGAGTAAAGAGGACAGAGCCAATGTACTCAATTCGGATTTCAATTTTTGATTGAAGGCGAATCGAAGTTAAAAATAAACATTGCTTTGATAAAGGATTTTACAACCTGAGTTTCATTCGAGTCAACGAATCAGGTCAAACCAACCAAATGTAAAAAAGATACTCGAGAGTCGATCCCGTGGAACGAAACTTGGGTGGTCTCGTGCTGGTATGTCTCCAACTTGTATGAGGCAGTTGAGTTATAGCAAATCGATTTCATCTCGTCGCAGACTCTGTTTGAGCGTGCAGCAGTAAAGTGGCGAAACTCAAATTGAAAATTTTATACTTTCATCCGCTTTGATTATGATCTGAGAGTTTACAACTTTCTCTTATTCTACTTTCGAGTCTACTCATTGAACACAACGGTCGAATACTGATTACGAGTCGCACGTTGAACAACACAAATTAAACTAGGTCAGCAGTACCCTTCAATACATTTGGTTCTTGAGAAAAAAAAAAGCATACTGAAAAAAATATCGAAATTTTTTTTCTGCAATTATGTCATTCTTGTTTCAAGCCTCTTCTCCTATGAGTTCATCTCTTTGTTTTTACTAGCGCTGTTCATATTTTTGCTCAGAAGTCTTGGAAACGAGCCCAGTCAGCCAAACGTAACGACTCGCGACCCAAGACAATTGTATCGCTTACGCCATTCTCGAATCAAACACACTTGAAAAACTCGTGAAATAACCGAAGAGAGCTTCAAAACCGTTCATAAACTCTGCCTCGAAACGACTAAATTACACTAAATAGAACGTATCACTAATCCAGAGGCAAGAGCAAGATTGAGGCCTCAGTGTCTTCAGTCAATTGTCCTGCACACAGTCCGCCGCGCAGTGATCAGCAACTCATTCGTGCTTCTTTAAAATCAATATTCTCTTATCTCGCGATTTGCCTGCTGATCAAAACACACCTTTTCGCTCAAAATGGGTACTGCAACGGTGCGGTCGGGGTCTATCAACCTTCTCAACACGATCATCGGTGCCGGAATTCTCGCAATGCCCTATGGGCTCAAATGTAACGGGCTCATATTCGGCGCGATTCTCATTATATGGAGCTCGCTCACCTCAGCGTTTGGGCTCTACCTCCAGAACAAAGTTGCAAAGTATACACAGCAGCAGGGCGCCGTATCTTACTTCAGCCTTTGCCAGTTGACATACCCGCAACTCTCGGTGATTTTCGATGGCGCCATTGCCGTGAAATGCTTTGGAGTCGGCGTGCTGTATTTGGTTGTGATTGGCGACTTGATGCCGAAAATTGTCGAGAGCGCAGGCGTGAAAGACGGGTCTTTTTTGCTTGAACGGAACTTGTGGATCACGGTGTTCATGGTTGCAGTAGTTGCGCCGCTTAGCTTCCTCAAAAAGTTGGACTCGTTGAAATATACTAGTGTGGTTGCGCTAGTCAGTGTGGTATACCTCATATGTCTTGTAATTGAACACTACATTGCCGACGCGGCGCCTGTTGACGACCGGGTGATTGACTGGCTCGGGCCGGTCTCCTGGCGGCAAACATTGACGTCTTTCTCTATTTTTGTGTTTGCATACACGTGCCATCAGAACATGTTTGCAATCATCAACGAGCTCCAGCCCTGCGACAAGCACGGCCTGCAAACAAGACAACTGAATCTCATTATCCGTAACGCCATCACCATTGCCTGTCTGTCGTATTTGGTCGTGGGCGTCTTAGGCTACTTGACGTTCGGAAACAAGGTTAATGCGAACATCATCAGCATGTACCCACGAGACTCCGTGCCGCTGCTCATTGGCCGTTTGGCGATTGTAATCATGGTCTCGTTGTCGTTCCCACTCCAGTGCCACCCATGCCGAGGCTCGGTGAATCACGTGATCCATTTTCTCCGCCACGGCGTGTCGTCTGGATGGAAGCTCAGGAAAGCGTCCGGCAATGCCAACGGCTACACGCCGATCCCAGATGGCCACGAAAGCGACTCGGCAGACCAGCTGTTTGACCAGTCTTTTGTCAGCACAACGCCCATGGAGGGCGCTCAGGACACCGACGGCCACGCGCCCATTATTGTGCCCTTAAGCTCTTTTAAATTCTACGTCATTACATCTGTCATCGTTGTGGCAGCCTATCTTGTGGCAATAACAGTAAAGTCTTTGGCGCATGTGCTTGCGTTTGTCGGTGCCACAGGCTCGACTCTGATCTCTTTCATCTTACCTGGACTTTTCAGCTACATGTTAATCAAGCCGCTCGACGGTACCACAAACTTATCTCAGCTCGAGAAGTTTTGCAAATTTGGTGGCTTGGTGCTCTCAATATGGGGTGCGATCGTAATGGTGGTTTGCTTGAGTGCCAGCATTTTTCTCGGCGCCACTCATTGAGAGTCCGCTTCCGATTTTCAAACCAGACTAAGCTGGGAGGGCCTCCTGGCCAAACACTGAAATCATTCACGTTAGCATTGCATGTATAAAGTATAAATATATCAGAAGACCTGAGGTTAAACACATCTACAAAATCAAGTCCTCTTTCTCCCAGCCAGTCTTGTTGGCACCTTTCAAGCCGTTCTCAGGTTGTGGCTTCTCAATGCCTTCAATTTTCATGGCGTAGGGGTTACGATCACTCTTTTGATCTAAGTTGGCCAACGTGTGGTTCACCTCCCTGTGCTTAGATTCATCAGCTCTGACTCTCTGGACCAAGTCTAGGAAAGAAGATTTCTCATCAAGCTCGGGCCAGTAGTCTTGCGCAATCTTCGGCACGGAAACTGTGTCAAACTTGGGCAACCGCTTGGCTTTCAAGTCGTCAATGAGGTGCGTGTACGTGCTGACCGCTTCCTCCTCCAAGTACCCAACAAACCTGTGACAGTAGCGAGGCGACAATAAGTAGAGGAAGAAGAAAATATTGCAGAAAACACCCTGCCCCAAGTATACAAAGAAGCGCATGAAACGTGAGGGCTGGCCAACCTTGATAAATGTCAACAAGTGCATTCTTTCGTTGTAGGCCTCGTCAAGCAACGTCTCAATCCACGCCTTGTCTCTTTTCAACAATCTAAGGGAGTGTAAGTGGCGGAGGAACGCCGCAACCATGCCCGGCACACCAGCCACAGACTCCAAGAAAATGACTCTGGTGAGCCACTTGTTTTCGGTCATGTCCCACCGCGTGCCCTTAAATCTATGCTCCAATTCTGCCTCCGTCTTGGGTTTCTTGTAGCCTGTGATCATATTGAATAGCGTCTTCGACACCATCATACTCCTATGCGCAATACGGTCTAATCTGGATTTGGGTGGCCGGTGCAAGTACTCCACCTGAGCGCAGTCTTCGTCAGTCCATCTTTCGTGGGGGAAAGCCGGGTGCGTGATGAATTTAAGGTCATTGTTCTTTTCCAAGCTGTCGTTTTCTAAGACTTTAGTGCGGATGTCAAAAGGACGGCCGGAATTGTACCTGGAGAAAGTGAGTCCCATCTTCAAAACAGGCATAGCCTGGCGGGAGCGGAGCATCATAATGCCAGAGCTCATGGTGACAATCAATAATGACTAGGGTGCAAGCTGACAATATCAGATCTAGTGGTTCTAGACAGTCGTGGTGTATGCTTTTCGAGATGAATGATCCGAGAAGCCAGGAAAAGCTGTGCTTGATAATACTTTTTCAAGCGACCCGTGAAACACGGGCAATTCGTGGCACTTTTTATACATTGCACAGACGAGGCACGCCAGGCCGTGTAATCGTATAAGGCAATTGCAGCTAATTTCCCAGACAATTCCGACCGCACCCGCGACGCTCCAAAAAGACACACTCTGAGTCTGACTAAGCACTACACATAACCTCCACAATAGGTCACAGCCAGTTACCCAATTAGGCAGCTCGCCCGTTGCACGTCTGGCGGTCGCTTAGAAAAGTGCGCACATGACCCCCGATTCCGCGGATATCCGACGCTGGCGGCTGTGAACAAACGCCGTTTTCGTATGAGACAAGTCCATCTGAAATGGCTAACAATTAATTGAAATAAGGTCTTTATAATCAGAGGCCTCGGTTGTTTATTGGAAAAGCGTATTTTGCAGTTGCAAGAATATTGAACAGGAAAAAAAAAAAATCAGAAAAGAGCAAGCACTATGGCGCAAACGAGGAAAGCACAGGACGAAAACAGGAAGGGCCAACGGCTGGAATCGGGATGCAGAGGTGAGCCACACAAAAAACAACGAGAAAAAGCAACGCGCGGCTGCGTGTGCGGCTCTCAAGCAGCCAACACGGGCCAGAATTTGCAAGACGGACTTTGACATCCGTGAGGATACGAGCGGCCAGACGGAGCCCATGTTAATTATTCGTAAAGAAACTGATCTGAAAATTGAGGTTCCAAACGATGCTCACTACTGAACTTATTTATGATCAAGAACTGCGAGTATTTACTGGTTTTTTTTTTCTCGTGTGGGATGTTTTGCCGATGGTTTAAATCAAAAAAGCCGAGGAGGATCTGGTCCTCGTCACTGTTTTCAAAAATCAGTTTTTCCTGATTTGTTTTTTTGTTGTAATGATTGTTGTGCATGCGTCAAAATTTCCAAAAGGGCTCGAGAGCAAATTAACCTTGAATTCCGTTTGCCGGATCAAGGTGTGATATTTGATATTTTCGAACGATCTGTTTTTGGATTTGCTTTGTGCTTATTTTTCAATGAAGTGTTTGGATCCTTTGTTTACTTTCGCTTTGTTCTTCTAAGCTAGTTTCATTTGTTGTTTGCCTTCATTCATCGCTTACTAAACAATTGATAGACTGAGTATACTCCTGCTCGTATATGCGGGTTCCAAAACTGGGCCATGAATAGGACTTTCGGGTCTATATGCACTCTAATGAACATCAGTCACACCTCTTCTGTTTACGTCTTCTCAGACTCGGAAGCTTGGCGCTTATTTGAACGGACAAAAGAAGTCCGGCTTCTAGGCGCAAAATTCACGGATGAAATGAATTCCGGCTAACAAGCTCGAGCAACAAAAATTATGTTTTGATTGCGTGAAACGTGTAACGCATATTGCTTGATATGAAACTTCGTAATCAAAGGTAGTCAATCCAGTTGACGCGAATCGGCCAGGCCCATGTTTTGAAGTCTTTTATATCTGGTATTCGTTGTAAAAACTTCTTCCAGGCAGCGAAAGTCACATGGGAATCAACAATTGGTCGTGGATGAAGGACGTTTGTTTGTCAATTACGAAAGACGACATTTTTCTGAAAACGCATCTATAGTCGCCATCGATAATTGTCACCAAGCCGCTTAAACTAAGAGCTTCAATGAGTGTTCGTCCTGATTTCGAATTTTAGGGCAGCCGAAAATGAAATATGAGAATCTGTATTGATCCCAGCTCTAACGGGCACCAAACATGGAAAATAAAAGATCAAAACTAGTTGAGTGAAGAGCCAACAAAACACGTACTGAAAGTTCTTGGTAAGTGATTCAAATATGAAAGCTAGAAGAGCCATGAGATTCAACAGTAACGAAAATTCTGCAGAAGTTCAGAGCGATATTGAGAAAGATTGCTTGATATTCGTTTAAGAAGGCTCAAGAGAAATGGTTTTCATTTTGCACCGAACTCTCCAATCAAGTTGTTGGCTTTTACTGATCTAGAGAACAGACAAGCAGGATAGACTTTGGAGAGCGACAGAGCACGATCTAGAAATTTCGTCAGATTATGCTTGGGAATAGCACCGTTTTTTGAGCTCAGAGTAAAGACCTCACCATTCATATCGGCGTTCTCGTTGTGCCATTGATGGACATAGAGCACCCCAAAAAAAATCTCTCAACCGGAGAAATTCAGTGTTTTTTGGGATTCAGTGAAAGATCAACTCCTTTTAGGCTCATCCCATTGAACCTTTTAGCCTGCAGAGTTTTCTGGAAGAGAACGATCAAGAGTCGGAACAGAGCTGATTCAGCCAGTCACATAGTCGTGGAGTACAGAGTATAAGGTTCTCGAACTTAGCTTCTTCGAACCCATAAATAGGAGTTCGAAACAGGCTGCAAAGTTTTGGCAGTTGCTTCAGTAATATTTGTAAATGCAGGAAAACAAATTGTCAAAGCAAAGAGAAGCAGCCGACACTTTGAAAAAGTCGTTGTATGCATAAAGTAGAGTATTGGTGTGCAATTGTCATCTGGAAATATGAAGGACAAAAGCGCCCGCGGTAACGAAAGAAGGTGTGAAAACTGAAAGTTCTTTGAATAATTCATTACCTAGAAATGAAATTCAGAAGAAAGTCCCAAAGGAAAAGTAGACACACCCTTAGATTTAGAAGGAAGCAGCCTGCCTCATGAGACGAACGGTTAAAAAGGTGGGGCGAACCGCCGTTTCTTCAAATCAGCAAACTATGCACTCTTGCAAAAGACAGTCTACAGTGGTGCCTACATCGAACTAAATCCAAGAGGATGTAAAAAGTCGAAAGGAGAAAGTGCATTAGCAGTTTTCGAAGAAAAAGACTATGACAAGATGCCTGGGGAAACTGGTTACTTGTCGAAAAATGTTGCCAGGAATTGCGTGAAACTTTCAATGCCTTTTTTGACTATCTTTACAAAATTCTGTGGACTAACAAGTAAAAAGTTAAGAAAAAAGTTTCATTTGTGAGACCCATCTAACCCTTACTCAATCATTGGTTCGAGGTAATTGTAGAAGTGAAACTTGAAAATTCTAAACAGAGCTTTCTCATAAAATTCAAGCCGCAAAAGCATCGAGCAATTCAGACTCTAGATTTGCCAATTCAATCTTGAGTCAGTAAACTCGAACAAATGACCCAAAAATTCTCGTGAGTATTGTGTTTCGAGAGCTCAAAGTTTCAAAACTTGTGAGCCCGAGTTGCAATCGCAAGCCTCGTGGCTTACATTTACTAGTTTGAAGACCCGAAAATGATAACTTTCTTGCTTGAGTCTTTTGGATATCTGACATCTCACCTCTTTTTATCTCTAAAAAATTCATCGTACCTCAATTCGCCTTTTCTCCTGAAAAATATTTGCATCAACCTTATATTTTTGCGATGCATTGATGTTCAGAATGAGGAAACCAAGCATAGATTTTGAAGAAACAAAAAGACCAATGCAAAACGAATCAAAAAGAACTTTGAAATTCAGACAATCGTTGCAATCTCACCCCGCTAACCACGACTTAAACCATCACTCAATTGTTACGATTCGGCATGTTAAAGGTGGCCGTCACGTGACGAAGTCAAAAAACAACACTGGTTTCAGCCCAGACTCTGATCTACCAGGAATTACTCTATATGAAGATTGAAGCCCTCGGCATCTCTCATGATTTGCGAATAAATCAACGTGTTTTGAACACCTTATCAGGATTTAAAAGTTTACTTGCCTTCCCCTTTGAAGATTTTTGGTGGTCGCGTGGCGCATTCCGATCTAGACTCACGGTCTAACCTCAGATCCTGCACACCAACACGCGACAAGACACGTTCTACGGAATTGTCCTTTATTTTTTTCCCTTGCGTCTACCATTCCTTTGTTTTGATTTGGAAAACACTCTCTATACCCTGCTTGATCATCCGTCACTCGCTTCATCTATTTGTAATAATTGCAGCAGTTTTTTTTTGCCCAAACTTCATTGCTCAGGCCACTTTGAATTGCGATAAAGACTTTGTCAAATACCCTCTCAGCATAGCCTCTGAGTGACTTCTTAGGTCGCCGGAAAAAAAAAACCTTTACCGCAGAACAACTTTGGATCGACTTCAGACCATTCCAATCGCTGTTGGGAAGAAACATATTTGCAAGAGGGAAGTGGGCTAAAAATATCTCGAGCCAGTAAAATTTCCCTTTGACTTGAGCAGCATTTGACGAACTTCAATCTCAACATAAGACTTAGGCGTGAGTCCTTTTTCGTTTTTTCTTGCCTCTCGACCTATTCCACACATCGCTTCACAAATGGGACTCAAGTTCTCGAACTTCTTCGGTGACCCGTTCGCCATCAGTACAGTGTCGTTTGGCGTAATCTCATGGGTCATTGCCATAGCCGGGGCCGGCGCCAGTAACGGTGCGAGTTATCTCAGATTCACGTGGTGGGGGTTGGTGTACGAGATTCTCTTGATTATTGTGATATTCTTCCTATATCTTAGCAACACCATTGAGTTGTACAAATTCACGCTAGTGGGGCTCTTGTCTGTGGCGATCGTCTACACGACAAACTCCACAAACACACTCGTATACAACCTGAGCTCGGCAGGCAACTTGTGTTGTGCAGCAGGATGCATATTGCTCCTGATCCTCAATATCATGTGGGTCGTGTACTTTGGGGGCCACCCCGAGTCGCCCACAAATCAGTTTATCGACTCCTTTGCGGTCAAAAACACCCCCTACTCCCACGGACAACTTCCTCCGGGCAACAAGGATCACGATCATGACTTTTCTATGCCTCGTGCAAACTCACAGGCGTTCCCCATGAGTGATTCCAGACACTCGCAGGTCACGGGCAACAACAAGTCCGCGTACGTGTCCTCGTCGCACTTGAACGGCTTGGAAAATTTCTCAAATACAAACTTGCCAAACCCAAGCGTAAGAAACACAGTATACAACACAGGAACAGGGGCTGGGGCTGGGGACGGTGTAGGAGCAGATAACGTCGATCCGGCAAACGATAATTTTGCTGCGCCGTTGTCCACTTTCAGATTCAGGGCGAAGGCCTTATATAGCTACGATGCCAACCCCGAGGATGCAAACGAGATTTCGTTTGTCAAAGACGAAATCTTGGAAGTCGATGACGTCGATGGCAAGTGGTGGCAGGCGAAGAAATCGAATGGACAGGTTGGAATATGTCCTTCAAATTACGTTAAGCTTTTGGATTAGAGCCTCTGTATAATAATAATTATTGGATAGAACTTAGGACGGGTTTACTCAGGGGATGAAGGCATGGTGTAGAATTGCCCAGACATGAGCTTTTGTTTCCCACATCCTTTTCAATTTGATCGCACAAAAGACGAGATATCTAAATTAAATCAGACCATGGTTTAGGACGGATCACTCTGGGTCTTGGGTTTCTGAAATGCCCGCGCTGCAAAAAATGGCCCCGCCATCCAAAAAAGATTAAAGTCGACCAAAACCCATAGACCTGATGGCTCTCATTCCATCAACCAAGCTTTTTTCGTTTTGTATCAGTCTCGGAAATGTCTTTAGTTTTAAGTAGTTCATGGATATATTCTTCGAACGCTTCGAGTTCTTCAATTGTCCTCGCCTCGAAAAGTCTAAAAACCCGATCCACCGCGACTGCAGCTTTCGCCATCATTCTACGCTTTACCTCCCAATAGTAAACGTCTTGTATGATTTGCTCGGTCATTTGGACGTGAGAATTGTAGATTTGCTTAGTGTCGTTGCTCGCAACTAGGCGCACGCAAGACTCCCCAGTTTCCCCTCCTGTTGTCTCATGGTTTGTATCGTTTTCTCCACTGGAAACTGCTGCCACGGACTCAGTGGACTTGGGGGAACTCTTGCTAGATTTCGTTCCGTAAGAAACTGTTGCTACATCAGCAGGTTGGATCTCATCTGAATGGTCATTAGCCTTTGGCGAGGTTTGTGAACCCGCATTGCAAGAAGTTTTGGGCCGATGCACACGTTTGGGTCTGTTATCCCTTTCTACACACTACAGAGTCTCACCGTTTTCTCCATCTGGTTTTTCATCGTGGCTTTGGACATTGTAGATTGTATCATCAAACACTGGTAATGCTCAAGACACGCGCGTTAACTCGAACGCGTATGGTACTACGTGTGTTGGGCCCACGCGTTTTTTTTGTTTTTAAAAAAACAATATGCATTACAGGAAGCCGTTTAAGGCGACCCAAAAAACTATTTATCTATAGAATAAAAAACCTGTAATGAATCTGGATAATGTACTGAGTAATGAAGGCCCCCAGCCCTCCCGGGCCCTAAACCTTCCTCCTTACACTAGCCGCTGACGCGTAGATGCCAGGACCGTGTGATTACTAGGAAGACCAGTAGAAAGTGTACATGCGGCGTCCATGTAATAAATTTTCTTTAGAAATTGCAGGTTTTCTTGGCTTTGCATACTAATTTTTGGTTCTAGCAGCTGGCTTTCATACTTTCGTTTTCCAAAAAAACTGTCCCCGTAGGCTGCCTTCATTATTAGCCTCGCGGACTAGCAAGACAGAATGTGCACTTCTGACTTCCCCTTTTTTTTGTGGATACTTTCTTCTACTATCGAGTATAGTCATGGTAGGTGCCTCAGAGACAATTACGCGAGAAAGATTTATGAATTCATTTTCGATGATGAATAATTGCCATTAGAAGGAAATGCACATCTTTCAGTGTGCTTACACGCATTCTTTGTAGCTTCAATTGAGCCGAACGACAGCAAAAGGAAAAAATGATAAGTCGGGCAAAAAGCGTCATCCAGATGTGCATGCAACATTGGCCCGTGAACTAGGACACTTTGGTCGGAAAGCTCATGTTGGTTCAGAGAATTGTATGTGACAAGAAATGGAGAGACGGAGTACGCCACTGTAGCAGTTTTGTAAGTGTGATCTTCGCGAATCAGTGATAGTATATTTTCATTTCAGTAGCAAATGACTATAGATTTAACTAATAATTTTTGCTTCGACAGTGATAATTACGATAATACACAACCCCTTATTGATCACTGTGTTATGAAATATCAATACTTTGTGAATCAACGTAGTGGAAGTTGAAGTACATGTAAGAACATTGAGACTGTTCTAAAAGAGTACAAAATTGTGCATATCCGTATTCCAAAAACAAAGAGGCACCGGTTGCTTTCTAGTCACGTCATGGCAAAAGACATGTTTCACTTACAAAACAATTTTTTTCTTTTATTTCAGGGCTCAATGTTGGAACAATTATTTCCACCTGTAGTCGCCGTTTTTCGCGCAAGTCAGCCAGTAGAGATAGTTGCGCAGTCCGCTACAAACTTCCATGACGCAACTCTCTTTCATTCAAAGGAGGGTTTTGCTTTAGCTATCAAGAGCATTGCTACTCTGTTTTACTCAAACTACTGCTCTTCTAACAATAATCACAAAAAAATTCCCACCACTTAAATTTGAGATCCCACAGTCTCCGCACACTAGTAAGATTGGAAGGCGGATACCGTCACGTGCTCAGCAGAATCTGCCTTGATTTTAAAAGGTCATGCGAATACTTTGTTTGACAGGACCCCAAGCCGAGCAGGGCTGACCTCAAGGCCAAAAAACCAGAATATCACGTAGAAGCATGGATTCTCCCAATGCTTTGTGACATCATGTGCGGCAACCAAATCGGAAATAGAAACATTGCTCGCGCCAGCTTCGGGCGGAACCCCTGCCGCGCCCCCGGATCTCCACAGCAAAACGCTGCCTGGTGACCTGGCCGCCTGTATATGTCGGTTCACAACTGCATATTGAGCCGACATTGCGTGCCTGTACGTCAATGACGAGTGAAGTGCAGGAATATAGAACATAGCAAAGGTGAGAATTCCATGGAGTCAGAGCAGGGCCACGCCTCGCACTGTGGCCACAGCAACATAATTTGCACCCAACGGTTGCTCTCGATCCAGTATAAAAACCCGGATTTCAGTGCACTTCACTCCCAGGCGTTTCTTTTCTCGATATTTCAAAACTCAATTGACATCGAATTTCCCAATTTAAGCTCAATTGACTATCAAACACCGACAGTAAATACTAGTCTTTCACAACTTAGTATTTCGTTTCCCCACCACCAAGTCCATCAATTACTCCCATATCAAAAATGGGTCTCGCAGACAAGATCTCCGCTAAGCTTTCGGGCAATAAGGACTCCGACGAAGTTGACCAAAAGACTGACTACTACAAGCAGCAAGCCACTAAGTACGGAGATGAGTACGACAAGAAGGCTGGTCAGGCTCTTGGAAGAGAAAATTTGTCTGGCCACAATGAGGGTGCAGGGACCAAATACTTTGGCAACTCAACTTCCGCCTCTGGAAAGGACTCTTATGGGAACACCGCTTCTGGAACTTCAGGCTCCACCGCGTACGGTACTTCCAACCACGGTACTTCCAGCCACGGTACTTCTAGCCATGGCACTTCCAGCCATGGCACTTCAAACCAAGCCACTTCAAATCCTTCCAGCCATGGCACTTCGGGTTACGACACGCATGCTACCTCCGGCGTTTCAGGGGCCAGTACAACCGGCCACGGACACAACTCGTACGGGGTGCCAGCAGCAGGTTCTGCTGGCGTAGCGGGCGCCGCAGCAGGCACCGCGTATGAGAAGAACCACGGCTCTGAGTACGGTTCGTCTCATTCCAAGACAGCTTCGTCTGGCAACACAGGGTACGGTGCTAGCCACAACACGACACCTGCCGCCTACGGAACTGGAAGCGCTACAACCTCCACCGGTTATGGTTCTTCCCACGGAACGAGCCACGAAACGAGCCACGGAACCGCCTCCGCCGTAACCGGAGACCATAGCACTACCGCACGCGGATCAGATCTTCCAGGGTCGAGCTTCAACACTCCCACCCACGGAAGCGACGCTTATGGCTCCAAGACTCACGGAACAGGTTCTCACGGAACCAGCTCTCACGGAACAGGTTCTCACGGAACTGGCTCCCATGGAACAACTTACGGAAGCGGACAGACCAGCTCTTCTCACGGAACCGGCCATACTTCATCTCATAGCAACGCCCCAGTTGTGACTGGTGACCACAGCACCACAGCACGTGGTTCAGATCTTCCAGGGTCGAGCTTCAACACTTCCACCCACGGAAGCGACGCTTATGGCTCCAAGACTCACGGAACAGCTCATGGCACATCTGGCCTTGGCTCTACTAGCAACGACTCTTCTTCCTACGGCTCGTCAACTCATGGCTCCAGCACCCACAACTCCAACACTCATGGCGCGCACCACGGAGCAACATCAAGCGCCACGTCTGGCCAAACCAGCTCTTCTTCGCGCTCGGGAGTCTTGGGAAGCTTCACTACTGGCGACCACTCATTGGACGAGAAGATCTCAAAATTGGACTCCAAGGGACAAACCAAGGCCAAGGAAGCTTTCGAGAGAGGGTACAAGGACGCCATCAAAAGCCACGGCCACTAAGTAGACTTTTATGTATCTAACTCTAGCCATTTTGATTCAAATCTTGTACAGTCGAGCTCCATTGAAACTAGCGGGTTGTGTGCAGTGTACATCGTTGTTGTAACTTAATTGTGGATGCGACAAATTCATGCACATAGTCCGTGTGTCCTACCAAAGGATACACCTGGTCCTTGAGATCATACTTACGCACTGACTGAACGAAGCTAGGGATAGCTTCTTCAGTGGAGTCAGTCGAAGTAGGAGAGAGGTTACTCATAGTAGTCAGTGAAGTAAAGTCAGTCATGAGTAAAGGATAGCTTGCTTAATTATCTTCTCTAACTGAGACAGAGAATTAAGCTTACTTTAAAATAGAGAACAGGGAGGGGAACTTCACAAACCTACAAACGCACACTGAAGCCTCGCTGCGGGCAGCCACCTCAAGCTATCGTATCTGTAAGATACCTTAAGCAGGTGATTGCCCCAACTGAGATGTAAATACCACATCTTACAAGATGTGGTACCCTCACTCCCAATTGAGCTTAGAAATAAGTGCTTACAGAGTCTTCACAGGGCGAGGCTGCGCAGGGTGTGCATATATGTTGTCTACTCTATTTGAAACATATTCGCACTTTCTCAGCACAACAATCGTAACGTAGCGTCGATGATACCTCGCAGGGTTACGTATGTTGAATCAATCTACCACATACTGGACTAAGAGTGCAACACAATGTGATTACGAGGCCTCAGTTGTTTCCACTTCGTAAGTATGATATACGGTATGTGAGATGCATTAACGTTGCACAGCGTTTTTTAGGACAGATATTCGCTTCGAAAAGTCTTGCACATGACTCAGGTTCAAGTTCGTAACATCACTACCCGTGATCATGTGTTCATCAATTAATGTATGGGTCGAATCCTCGATCCGAATAGCCAGATGATTCAGCATAATTGTTCTATAACTCATCTTCCGGACTGCTGAGTGAGACTCCAGGTAGGTGCGAAGTGTAGGGGCACATACATATGTGATCTGGCCGTCAAAGCGCACCAATTATCCAAAAATCATTTTCTAGCAGAGGCTGATGAAAAATAGCGAGATCACGAAGAGCAACTGCATTGCAACATCGCTTTATCCTCACCTACATCGCCCTGGATGACCCATTTGTCTTCAACGTCCTTCATCTCTTCCCCCCACTTCGATGGATCATACGGGTTAAATGCCATCTTCTCGAGCTTTTGAAGATATGACAAGTCCGTTCCCTCGCTCTCTTGAGTCTTTTGTATAACCTCATTCAAAATCCAACTTCTGGGGAGAAACTGTGGGTTGACACGCCCGCTAGAGGTGTTATCGAGACCATGTTTTCGTGCATATTCGCCGTATAGAGCAATCCACTTCTTGACTTGCTCCACCAACGCCTCTTTATCGTAGTTTATGAGTTCACTTGGATTCTCCACCAAAATCGACCTGGCAAAAGATTCTGAGTCGAAGGAAGGCAGTGCGACGTTGGCATCCTGTAACGTGAGGAAAAACTTGTTGTAATCGCACTGCACTTTCTCGAGCATGTCAAGCATAGGAGCAATCAAATCCTCGTTTTCGAAATCGGGGTCCTGCTCAGACACCAACAGAGGGTTTAAACCAAGACGCTGGAAAAGCAACTGCACGTATTTCTTCGTGAAAGCATACTGGTAGATTTCGCCGCCGATCTCGATAATCTTGGTGGCCCTCTTTACGATCCTCTCCTCATCATCTTTTCCGTAGGCACCACGCATCAAGCTATCGTCGTTTAGCATTTTCTCTCCCGCTCCAAGAAGATGTGCTAAGTCCTCGCCCAATCTGGTCAAGTTCCACCAAATCGCTGTGGGGGTATTTGCATAACTATAACGAAGCATGTGATCCTCTGAATTCGGGGTGAATTTGCGGTCGAGTTTGTCCATGATGGCAAAAGGTCCGAAGTCCATTGAAAGGCCAAGAACGCTTGTGTTGTCTGTGTTGAGCACACCATTGAGGAATCCATAGGATTGCCACATGGCCGTTGTGGTGGCGTTTCGTGCGATGATTTCAAAGTACATCTTGTCGAAATCAGTCAAGCTTCCCAAAGAGTTGCTGGTGCCACTGAATAAGTCAGACCTTGATTTGAGGACCTCGTGAAAAGCCGGGAATTTGACGCCAGAATCGAGTGTAAATAATTCGTCTATGACGTATTGTGAAAGCTGGCGGACGCTGAGCACGTCGTGGCGCCAGCGATGCAAATCAAACGAGCCTAGTCTGATCCACAGCTCCGCAAAACGAGCCACAATTGCACATTTTTCCGCCCCGTGGCGTTGAGCATACGTTTTGGGAAGGTACGTCAACGAGAGCGCCCTTGTGGTAGGGATTCCTATGGCATTGAGATGCTCGGAGATGATGTATTCTCTAATGGAAGAGCGCAAAACGGCTTTTCCGTCGGCGAACCGAGAAAACGGCGTTTTCCCCAGCCCTTTCAACTGGACTTCGTACTTTTTACGGTTCTGCTCAAAAGATGGCAGATCCACAGATTCCGGTTTCGGAACTTCAAATAAATTGTGTACACGGCCATCACCTAGCTGGCCGGCAAACTGGCCAAACTGCCACCCGGCGTATGCTTGAGCATATGGAAAAGGGAGGCCGAGACTGGAATAGTTTTTTGCATAAATCTCTCCACTCACAATCTCTCTGAACTCGGGGTTTTCAGGCTCCAAAGTATTGAGCCCTAGGTCCTTAAGAGCCTGCGGCGACGTGCTCAAGTACAAATACACTTTCCTTTGCTCCGGCAAGGACCAGGAAAACGAGCCATCCTGAAGAATCCGTGGTGTTCTGATTACGTCGTCTGTGTTTTGAGCAGCGACCTCTTTGGTCTTGATTTGGTCATCTGGGATGAGCGCGTCCACAAAAGAGCTCAGTTTGGGTAATTTCTGGAGCGTTGACATGAATCTGGTGGTTGTAAAAACAGGGGAAAGTTTTCTAAGCATGAGTCTGGCGGCAACTTATAAGGTATGAGTGTGCCAAGCAAGACTCCAGATCTTATAACGTGATTTATTTGAGCAAGATGTTAGACTCGATTAATTTATACAAGCGTCTTGTAATAGGTCAGTAGTGATGATCAAAAACAAAAATGAGAATCTGAATCTTAGATCTATTAAAGAACTACTAGATGATCAGAAAGTGCCGCGCAATCTTGATAGAGTCGATTGAGGTAAAATATATTGAAAGAGGCGCGCATGAGAAACTGGGGAAGGCAGGAGAAAATTACTCAAGTTTTATTGAAGAAAAAAAATTCAGAAAGTACCCAAAATTTTGACTTTCTCTTTGGTTATTGGTCCTCGTATTCTTCTTTTTGAGCTCTAGAAAGACGTTTTCGGATCTTTCTTCTTTGGTT
Organism: Metschnikowia noctiluminum; assembly: GCA_030578735.1. Taxonomy (NCBI): domain Eukaryota; kingdom Fungi; phylum Ascomycota; class Pichiomycetes; order Serinales; family Metschnikowiaceae; genus Metschnikowia; species Metschnikowia noctiluminum. Next base: position 6,637 of record JAKTYO010000020.1, on the reverse strand, counting down.
TTTCTTTGGTTTTTCTACTATTTGACCAGCTCGGGTCTGTTTCCTGGCAGACCTGTGCACGAAGCCTTGCTTCTCATTACACTTTGGGCCTTGTCAGCGTGAAATGAACAAGCCCAAATCAAATAATGTTTATAGTATATATATGTTTTTTTTCCCGCACACTCTTGTAATAGACCATACAAATTTATGTGAAAGTGGAACCAAGCTTTTTATTCTGTGTAAGGTGGAAAAAGCAGGTGGACTTGAGTCTCCTCACAAGTACTCCGAAGTAGCAGTTGGGTTGAGAAATGAGTCAAGTGATGTTCAATTAATGTAGAACTAATTTACTTCACTAGAAGTGGGGAAGACTGTCAGAATTGAGTGATCGATGACGGGCTTGCTCGATTCGCATATCAGATGGAGCGTGATTTTCCCTTGAAGTTTTGACCTATGTCAAAATCTAGTTCCTCATCGTTAGAGAATTCATAAATATGTTTGAAAGGATGACCAAGCCTCGTTACCATACACGAAAAAGTTGCTGTTCTAGCTCGTTGCTGTTTCTGATACCCATTATTTTATACCTTGAATACATTTGACCAACTGTTACAAGACACTCCGCTATCTTCATATACTAAAAGACTTGACAAAATTGGCCTGAATAAGTACTGAACCTGCCTACGTGGTTTACCGTCTCAATTGCACGCCTCAATCTCATAACAAGGTAGTCATTTGCTTCTCTGATCCCTGTCCCTGCCGCACCCATATCTCGTGACTCTAGCTCCCTAAATTGTGTTGCGTATTCCTGAAGCTTGGGGCCAACATTTTGGATCACTGACATGCCTTTCACTTCGGGCTTTATCAAAGATAAAACCCTGAGGCGAAGTAAAGATAATCTTTCAATTTCTTTCAGCCCAGGATAACGATGCCTGCTGTATCTGTTCCTGAGTCGAGTTGCATACTGGAAAGCATGCATCATTTCCTCGAGAAATCCAATCTGGTCATCAAATATGTTCCGACTTATCGGGTCTTCTTTGCATGTTTCAAGAATCCAGTTAAGACGTCGGTAAAGACTGCTTTTCTCGCTTTCAAATAAGGCAAAGTCGATATTCTGGTCACTAAAATACCCGGCAAGTGTTCGAGAAATGCTTGAAAGTTGCACCCCAACTTCTTTGAGGTACTCCGGAGAAATGCCTCGTTTGGCAAGACTATGATGCCTTTCTTGAAGTCTTAAAGTCGTGACTTCGGTTTCAGTTTTTGGGATTAGTGTAAAAGCACATGACAGAAGCGTGGTTATCAAAAAAATTGCCAGCACAATGTTTTGGAATTTCATTGATGATGATAGTCAATAAAGTCATAAGTTTGAGTTAACATGTCTTAAGAAGCTATTTATAAACTCTAGTAATTTTTGTAGACGACCCAGAAGGGCTTGAATTCCCAAAATAGTATAGGAATTTGATTGCTTAATTGAGACGACGGTAGCTATGACGGGATTGAGCTGATGAGTCTCAGAAGATAAAAAGAAGGCGTCTCTTTGTTTTAGCGTGCTATTCAAGTTTCATCGCTGATTGCGGGGCCGAAATACTTTGGTTTAGAACAAAATAAAGCTTCAAGAGTTTACCGCTTAACATGTGACTGTGACTCCTCGACTCAACACTTCGAATATATTTGTTCTTTCGTATCAGCCTCACAACTGATGTTGTGATAAGCCTCGACGTAGAATCATTCTTGCAAAACACAATCCAAAGAGAGACTGGAACTTCCGCCACGGAATTTGTTTAAGGAACAAAAGCCTTTACTTAAGTTGAGAGGTCGACCCTACTATCTGAAAAATCTCTCTATTTCCGCAACAACGGAATAACAGCATTTGTTTGAGTCTTCCGATTCCGGACTTCTGGGAAACACTCTTGCTCTCGATTCATGTTGTATTGATTTCATTAATTGTTCAGGAAACCAAAAACGTTCTTCATTTTACGAATGAAATGTCAAGAACCACTCTGTAAATTTCTTCATTCAAAAATACTTTTGAGGTTTAGACCCCGAGAAAAACTAGGTGTTCAGTTTTTCCATTATGCGAAATCTCTTAAAAGTACCACGTAGATATCGCTCTGGGAGTGCTGGCCTTGAGGCTCGAGTATTAATGAGAAACTAACTTTTAGTGTACTGCAGTAAGAAACATCCAAAAGCGTTAGCATGTTCACCTTAACACCGATCTCCTCGGTTTTCCGGCAAAAAAGAACAAGTTAAAATTTTGGGGGTCTGAAGAGCTAAATCGATTAGTTTTTGTCAACCTGAATAAACTTTCTTTGTTTTCAAATTCAAACAACGAGAGAGGTGACGGATCGACTATACTAGAATTTTCTGAAAGGTCAGAGGTTGGCCAGAGCTCACATCTTTCTGTGACGCATTGTGAAACTCCAGTGGCAAATTAAAATTAGAAGAATAAAGTCTTGCTCAGCAAAACGATTCCCGCTTAGCGCTTCCAATCATTCAAATCGTATCTCAGTAAAAGCACAGTTTTCTTTCTTTCAAGCGATGAGCAAGGCACACCAAGCGGTAAAATTGGGGATAAGGCTTATGACTTGTTGATTTCTCGACCCGAGTCGATCCTTACCAGTCCCGCTTATTAGAAAACTATAGCAGATTATCTCTAACGAAAGTCCTCTATATTGTTCTTGATATCATGCCAAACATAATGCTGAGTTTTATAGTATCGACTTTGTGATCAGCCATGCAATTATTCTTTTCAATCTCTATAAATACTGTCCCTGGCTCACTCGAGTGTTTGATAAACGTGCTCTATGGCTTCTTTGACCGGCATTTCCTCTACACTGTAACCTGTCCACAACACCTGTTGAGCTATGCCCTGGTATATCATAGGCTCGATTCCACTGATGACTTTCCAGCCTGCGGCTTCGAATTCTTTATAAAGTTTGGTCACCACGCGTGGGTTGTAACACATCTCTATTACCGTTCCTTTTTCGGGTGATTGCAAAAATACTTCTAGCGTGGCTCGTGCTGTTTGCTCCTCTTGTGTTTCTGGCTCATAGTCTGGGACACATAAGACGGCCAAATTTGGCTTTGGCAATGCTTGGGCCTGTTCTGGAGTTGTCACAGGTACGATTTCTCCAGTGAAGCCATGTTCGCTCATTGTGGCCGAGAGAGCCTCGATTTCGTGGGCGAATCGGTTCACCACGTAGATTTGAGTGCAGCCCAAGAAAGCGTGCAAAGCATAGACGGCGGCTCTACTGGCCCCACCCCCGCCATACACAAGGCCGGGTTTTTGGGAGGATATGTTTTCATCTACAGCTGCTTTGCTATTGTACAAGAACGCGTCCCGGATCCCGACGGTATCTGTGTTTGTGCCAATATTCAAAGGCACACCAGAGGCATTGAATCTGACATAGATTGTGTTGATGGCACCTACGCCTTTTGCATTGGCATCGACAATGTCGACATAGTCTGCCATGACTACTTTATGGGGCAACGTGACCGCTGCGCCATTAAAGACCAAGTCACTTTCAGTTTGAGCATTCACTGCCTTGTTGGCCGAGATATGCTCGACGAACCCGGCTACATCCGTCGACTCTAGGATCTCATAACGATGCCCAGAAAGACCCTGGTGTTGAAGAATGAAGTTCTGGAAAAGCGGAGACTTCGACTTCGCAAGCTTGATTCCAAAGAGCTTGTAAGTGAAAGGCTTTGACCGTATGGTCTGAAAATCCGGTGTCTTCAAAGACATTGGAGCATGAAAGGGTCCTTAAAATGATTGCTAGAGAGGCAGATGCATGATTCGTTGATGCTCGCGATAGATTAAAAAAGTGGAGAGAGAAAAAATAAAAAAAATAAAAAAAAATAAAAAAAAAATAGATAAAAAAATAAATAAAAAAAAACAGAGCATCAAAATTCTCATGGAAGAGCATAGACTCTTTATCTGACTTGAGGCCATTCTACTGCCGCTTGGATTTCCTCAATGAGATCAAAGTTTGGATTTCGAGAGACTTCTGTTTTGGGGACAGAAACAGTTTTGCAGATCGGTGGATACACTAATTTCAAGTAGTTCAAAGACATGACTAGCAAATAAAAGGGTTCGTCCGGTGTGGGGCCGGGTCTGCATCTGAATCGACGATCTTACATACGATCTCCCGCAAAATTCGGATGCCAACGGAATTATTATAATCGGAAAAAAAAAACTTTTAGTGGACATTACTCTGTGACACATGTGTTTTGGTTTGATTAGAGTTGCGAATCTGATGGCGTGAAAATTCAACCACATTCTTTCTGGCTAATCACACATTTTCTTTTCAGAAGCCACGTCTTTCGCTTAAAATAGTGGGATGAAGTGATTCGCAAAGCAATGAACATCTAAAGATCATTCAACATTCCCATCAATATAATCGAGCTGAAGATAAGAGACAAGAAGAACGTATAAAGATTTACGTATCATTATAACATCCATATGAGAAACAGATAATTGGGCGGGGTAAAAAATAATTACAGCATGAAATAATTTCTGGAAAAGAACAGACATAAGTATGATCACAGGCCTCGCCATCTTTACTGGAAGTGCCTTCCATGCCTTCGGTGCGTTGCCTTCCACCCTTTATTTCCCTAGAGATAAAAGAGTTTGCTTGTTGCTTTCCAGATCCCGCCCCATTTTTGTCTTTGATGCTCGTTGAAAAGGCCATACATCTTGAACAAAATGGCTTTCTTATTGCAGTTATCCGTATAGACTCCACCTTTTACTTCCCAACTTTCTATCTTTACCTGAGAGAATAAAGTGGCATGAGTGAAAGTCCTCTAATTTCTGCTCTCCTGCTTTCCAAGCAATTATCGAAATTCTCAATGCCAACGGCACAAAAATATACAAGACTTTGTCCTTTTTCTTTCCTTCTGCTCTGTTATCTTTGAATTTTCTGCTCCCTTCGTCCTAAAGTCACAAAGTGTTCGGCCGTACTTGGCAGTTGGCTGACGTGACAACTGTTCGAGTCTGGCCCTAAGTAAGTATTAGTCGCAAGCCGCAGTTAGCACACAGGAGAAAGCAGCTCATCACCACCACTGGCTCTGCTCTTTTCTCTTTTCTCTTTTCTCTTTTCTCTTTTCTCTTTTCTCTTTTCTCTTTTCCCCAAAGCCCCTTTTCAGCTTTCTGAGGCCCGTTTGAGAAGATCCCTACGTTTTTTTGTCTTTTCTCCATCTATTCTTCTTTATGTTCTCCTTGTCTTCTAAAACTTTCCTGTTGTCTCGAAAGGATAAAAAGAGACAGGCTACAGCGCTTTTAGAATCATACGCTTGGGCAGTAATGTTGGTCATTTAGTGATCTGCGTGAATTGGTGATAATTTTTTTTTGTTTTATAAGCAAAAGATTTTTGTTAACACCGAAAACTGTGGCTTCGACAGTGGTTTCTACGACAACACTCAACCCGCTTATCATTCACTAGACTACTTTTGCAGTCGCCCGTTCTTCGCGGATGACAGCCAGTAGATGATTTCGCAGTCAACCGCAATGTTCAACTAAGCAACTCTCTTTCATCAAAAAAGGGTTTAGTTGAAGCTGTCAAAAAAAGCGGTTCACCGTTTGACTACCACTTTCCCTTTACTTAGAATAACACAGAAAATATTATAATATCAAATTTTGTGATTCACTAGTGATTCTGCCCGTAACTAACATTCGGACGCGGGGCCCGAGTGAGTCCCCAATCTCTTGGCCATCGATCTAAATCTCCACTCTCGAGAGACGAAGCCCAGCCAAGCCTCATAATATACCCTCAAGCTCCAGACTTACGGTCCATACATAGTCACTTGTTACTGATCCAGCCTCGAAAATTTTATAGAGTTGTGAAACGCCCGTTTTCTGTAATGTCCAGCTTCGTTCTCTGAACTTTCTCTATTTTTCTGATCTTCTTTTAAACCTTTTCTTCTAACTTTGCAATTGGGTGCTCACCTACTATATTCTTCTCATTTTGCAATTTGCTGCTCACCTACTACTTTCCTCTCATTTCCTCTTTGCGTTTTCTCTTATTCTGATTTCCCACTTTTCCAATTTCACTGTTTTCTTCCTTTCAGTGCATTTCACGCTATTGCATCTGTCAGTCAGATACCCAGATCCAATTGCGCAGGCCCGTTTGTTGCGACAGATCGTGAGTAAGGTCCTAAAGACCTCTACACCACTTGATCGTATCGTTCACTCTACTGGACTCGACAAGGCTAGACTTGACGCACGGGCTCTTAAGAAAGAGCAATGTGTGAGTCTCGGGAGTGCAGCTTCATGCTTGCTACTCTGAGGCGTGCAAGTCTGCCCCGTGTGCGTTTAGAGAGGTTAGGGTGGCAAATCCCTAAAGTCTATATAAGGAGAGTTAATTGTCCTTTGGATAATTAATTCACAAAGCAACTTTCCCATAGCTAGATTCCTCTACCATACTCAATATTATGACAGCAGTACTCTCTAACGATATTCGCTCCGACTCTTTCAAAGCTGTACTGGCTAAGTTTCAAACAGTTCAAATATGAAGAAGGCTCTCATTGGACATTTGCTGGCGATACTTCGTCTCTCCAGTTAAATGCTTCTATGCAGACCACTATTCAACACCGTTCCGTCCTTTACATACCACACCACGCCATTCAATTTCGCACTCCACATACTCCCAGCAAAGAAACACTTGTT